>MNCI01025661.1:24179-72384 GCA_015680685.1 Gnetum montanum
TACTCAAGAATTTGAAGTCTTATTATATCATCAAAGTTTCCAAAAATAACTCAAAATTCATGCAACGACTACTTAATAGCAACTGTAGACATCTCTTTCAAAGTTGGGAAATCTACCTAAGATTTGCCTCAATTCTAGAAAGACATCTCTTTCTAAAGTGGAACACTTCTGGGGAGACATCTTCTTTCTAGAGGAGATGTCTCTTGTTTTTGGAAAACATCTTCCTATGAAGGACTTCTTGATCAAGATGTCTTCGTTTCCTTGGAAATGCCTTCTCAAAATTTGAGCTCTAGTTCTTGAGGCTTTATCTTGTTGATTTGGCTTCTTCCTAATCGTTGGAGCACCTTCATTTGATTTGTAGTCATTGCTTACAGTCCATGCTCATCCATGTTCTCATCTTGCCCATGTAGTCTTTACTTTGTCATTTTGTTGTAGTTCTCATCTTGTTGAGTTCTTGTTCATGTCCTACAAATACATCATCTATAATAAACATTATATTATTCTCCATTTCTTTAATATTTTGAAATACCAAAAGGTCAACAATCTTCTCCTTTTGGTGATGTTCAAAACTTAAGAAAATGGGTGAGTTGATAAAAAAATTCAAATAATAACTAGTAGAAATATTAAGACATATAAATTCTAATGGCAGCCAAGGCTATAACTAGGATAGTGGCTCTAAAGCTCAAGGCACAGGGTAGGGATCACATGAAATCTAAAATGAAACTATACTATGCAAAGGCAAAAACTATCTCCATAATAATGTAACAAAACATATAATCATGATGTAGAAGCATAATCTATCCATAAACTATCCACAAATTGTCCAAAATATTCATAGCCACAGAAATATCCTCAACAAGTACAAAAATCACATATGTGCAAGTCCACAATAAAAATCACATATGTGTGCATCATCAAAAACTATCCATTTTTAGAAATCATCAAAAATGACTCTAACCATTGACCTAAGTCATATCATCTGAATCCTCATCTGAATTAGTTGAAGCTCAAGAAGGTCTAAAGGTCTCCTTATCATCATCCTTGCTATTGGTACTTGTGTTGGAGACATGCTGCTAATATCATCATTTGAAGATGGTACTTAGACAAGAGTTCTCTGTGGATGAAAATTCACTCAAAATTAAGATGAAGTTGGTAGATCCTGCTAAGATGGAGTTGGCTAAGAATATGAGAAAGCACCTATCCTTTGATAGGTGAGGTGATTGACAAGCCTACATTAGAATGAAGTCCCAAAGGTGCTCTTCATGGCCTACTACTCAAAAGACCTAGAAGCATCATGTTAATGAGGAAAACTAGGTCCTAGCTACATGGGATCAAGATGCATCCCCTGGACATGTGTCGATGGTGCATCAAACTCCTCTAAATTCGACTCATTTTATGAGTCATAACCCCATGAAGGTCTAGATGCTATTGAATGTTTTCATGTAGTAGAAAGGTGATTTTCACTATCTAAAATGGAAAGAGTAGTAATCTCCTCAAACTAGTGCACATCAAGAGAAAGAGATACACCAATTGCATCCATTCTCTTATAAGGTAAGAGATATTCCTACCAATCATCCCTAAAGTACAAGTGAAACACCAACAAATTTCATGTTGCAACCTTCATTTCCCAACTTGAGACAAGGGTTCATTGTAAATGTGAGATATATGATCCATGATCTACAATCTTGTACACTTTAGATTTTTGAAGCCAAAAAATGCTTCAAAAGTTGTTATTGCCTTACTTTTCAAGTACAAATAGGTTTCCCATGTCCATATTTGGGCTTCAGAAGGATAAAAACACCTTTGGAATAGCTAAAATTAGCATTTTCATGGGTATTTGTAGGGGTATAGCCTCAACTATGCTAGAGTCATTTTCAATAGACATAGTAGCTACAATAGTCATAATAGCTAGTGTAGTCACCACTTAGACCCAGCAAAAGAGCAACATTGGGATTGTTGGAATTTTCATTTTTCCAATAACATCTCAAGTCAACAATGGCTAGTGTAGACAACATTCTCCATCAGGCATGACACTTTCCAATGGATTTCACCATTTCCATAGCTTTTAACTTTTTCCACATTCTCCACCACTTTTGACATTTTTTAACAACCTTAGTGTAGTCCACCAATGCTAGTGTAGTAGGAATGGTATCAATGTACTCATAAAAGTATGTTTTCTATTTAGAGTTAATGGATGGTTTTTGTTGTTGTAGCCCATTCCAGACTTACTATAAATGGTGACTACACTAAAAGTAAATAAGTATTGAACAAGACTAATGTAGTAATAATGGTACTAGCATTGTCACAATAGTCTATTTACTATTTATAGTAAATGAATGGATTTTGTGGTTTAGTCCATTCTAGACTTACCAAAAATAGTAACTACATTGGGAAAAGATCATTTCCATCTACAAATTGATCCAATTTTTCAACAATCATGTCAGATCTAAAAGTGGAAACCATACACTATAAATATCCAAAGTTAACACCATAAAATGGTTCCAACAATTGTAGTTTTGAACACTTGGTATTTTATAGCCTCTTGATAGCAATAGCACTTTCCATTTTTCTATCACCAAAGCCCATTATCGTCCTTGAAACCTTGCTTAACCTTTTGGTAGTAGAAACTGGTACTATGTTGGAAACAAAGACTCCCACATAGCAGCCATTGCACCAAAATTTTAATTGCATTTACATGACCACGTTGTAGATCTTGGTGAAAACTAATGAAAAGTTATCAAAAACTAGAGCTAGAAAGAAATTGGATTGTGATGTTGCAATGGAACACAACCTACCTTTTTCAATGGACTTCAAGCTCATTTCAACAACTTCTAGTGCCTTTGGCATAAAATTTGTACTTCATGAACCTTATTCTTTATTTTCATTTAAATAAAGTATTGTCCATGTTGTATAAGTGTTAGTTTACATTCCCATCTCTGCATCTATTTTCATTCTAGATTTTTAATTTTCACTTTATTTCTTTTTCCATTTCCATTTTCAAGGTTATCTACATTTCCATTTTCTATTTCTGTTTATGTTTCATAAGTCCCTAGGTGATTAGCAAGATCATCCAGGGCAACTTGACTCTTGTTTAAAGGCCCTTATGATTTGGGGTTAAAATTGTTCTAGCACTCGGATCTTTTAGGTTTTTCCATTCTAGTAACCAAGATTTCTAGCTCCAATAGTTTCTAGTCCTAGAAAGAGGGCCTTTACCCAAATTCTTGGCGATAAATCCATTTTAGCCATTTTTGTCCTTCCATTATTTCATCATACCAACATTAGTTGGCCAACTTTCTTTCTAAAGCCTTGGTGTAGTAGTAGAAATATAGTAAGGTTTTGCTATAAATTTTTCATTTACTACAACATCCATTCTATTCAAAATGCCATTCCATCTAATGCCATTCGTATTGTAATACCTATTTTTATCTAGTAGGTAAACCACTTTTCCTTTTTCTCGTTGTTACAATTTAGCAGTTTTTTCCCATTGCCTTTCTATTTTTGTTCTATTTTATTAATAGATCATCCTAGTTACTATGTATTTTTCCAAAAATAGTAAAAAATCAAATAACTCAATTTTTAACATGTTGTTCCAATAGTTGATCAAGTTGCCTTTTTACTTCATTGATAATGTGTCTAATCGATAGGCTATGAGGATATATGACCTAAAATACCTTGTTGTTATTAAATGTAGGTAATACTTGCAATTAAGGAGGCAAAGTCCTAGATTATTAGTGATAAATGAGGATTATTACAATGATATTTATGCCAGGATCTAGGTTGGCATGCTGGTTCCATGAATGGAAGTAGAAGCTAAGAGGGAATATGAGCTCATACATCATAATAGAAAAGAGTATATTCCCTCTCCCCATGACCAAATGCTTGTTACTAACACTTACATGTGCATCCTATTTCAACTAATTAAGATTGATGAAGAAGAGGTAAAAATCACTTTGAATGGGCAGCCAAAAGAAGAGGATACATTTGGGGTGGAATCAAAACACAAGAACCTTTTAGGAGGGCTCTTTGAATAGAAAAATAATAAGATCACAATGCCTATGGCCACCCCCTTTACCTCTTTCATTGGACATGTTCCACTACCTTTGTTCCTAATGCATCCAACCATGTTTGGGCCAACTTCTATCATAGCTACACATCAAATACACTTAGTGATGCAATCCAAGACCTTCCATATTTTCATGGCATTTGCTACACAATCATAAACTATGCAGCCATCATCGGTGATTTTTTCTATTAGTAACCCTCCTACCATCTAGACGGGGCCTAGACTGGTATCCTAGATAGCCTAGGAATCACACACCCCCTTTGTCCCATTTGTACCTCAAATACTAGCACAAACATCATTTTCTTTATTTAACCCTCCTACTACTATAGTGGCTTAGCCTCTCCCATCAATATGTCAACTAATAGTAACACCACAAGCATTACAACTTATGCCTCAATCCTTTGTCCAAACCCCACAACCCATAGGGGCATTCCAAGGATTGGATCAAGGTTTCTAAATGATCAAAGACTTGACTAAAGAGCTAAGAAAACTTAAATCCTCAATATCCTAGATTGTGAAGGTGATGGACTTCTATCAAGATGATCCCATTAGTCCTAAAGTACCACTACTAACTCTTCTTTTTGGTCTCTTTCTACCATAGTTCACCAAATATAATAGCAAAGGTGATTTGTATGCTCATATAATTACCTTTCACTCTAAGTGCTTATTGTTGCAAGGATGGTTGCATACTATTATGTGAATCCTTCCCATGTCTCTAGCAGGAAAAGCACTTGATTAATACCATGCCTTGCTAAGAGGATCCATATCCTCTTTGGACAAACTAATTTTGCAACTTGTTAACTATTTTAAGTATAACTTGAAACTTGATACCACACTTGATCAACTAATGATGGTCAAGAAAGGATCCCTTGAGACAATGTAGAAGTTCATCCAATGATGGAACACATCTATTAGCTATCTTCAAGGATACAGTTAATGACTTCATAAAGTTGAAATTATATTATATTGATTCACGATCATTTAGGTAAGATGTTTCTTAGACCAAGAACATAGAAGATGCTACAAAAGCCAACCGTAATCTTACCTATGTGGCATGTAAAAATCAAAATGCATTAAAGACAAAGAGAAGGATAATTAAAATAATGTAGTGGTAGCAACTGTAACTAAATATTGTTAACCAACTAACTAAGGGTCAAAGACTAATCACCACAAGGCCCCTACTACCAAAAATGATAACCAACCCTAAACTCTAGGGCCATTGCATTGACTATGTTTAGGCTTAACTTTATGCAGAAAGACCATTTGGAATATACTAAGTTACCCCTTGAGTTGTTAGAGCTTCTAGACCAACTATTGAAGAGTGGTAAGATTCATTATAAGTAGATGACCAAGATTGCTTGTAAGAGGTATGATAGGTTATGTGAAACTACGAAAGATCCCACTGGAGCTATTAAAGATGACCCTCTAGTGCCCAAATACTTTAAGCTTGACTACTTCTACCATTACCATCTATTTCTAGGTCATTATTATGATTTTTTCCTTATGCTTAAAGATGACCTACAAAAGATGATTGATAGGGGGGAACTAGTATTAGACACTTGAACTCAATTAGGCCTTAAAACCAATTGTTGTATGTATACAAGGGTTCATGGAACACTAAAAAAAATTCATACATTATATTGGTGTTTAATATTGATAGTAATCAAATACCTGTGAGGGAATCATTCATGATTTAGATACCCCCTTGAAATGAAAGGGACTCTTCAACTTCCACTAGCTCAAGAACCCCTTTTTCTATAAGAGTATCATCACGAATGCCCCCTAAGGAGCCTTTTTTCATTAGGTTGTCCCAACCCTCTACAACACAACCTACCACAACAACAAAACAATAACCCCTCATGGTGGCCAGTGTAATGTCTTCTTCCTTACAACCTACTAGGGATAATAAGAAATCACTAACCAAATAATGGAAGAAGGCTACATAGAAATCCAAGAACAACAATGATAAGTAGATCAAGCTAGGGAAGGAAGTGGACTAATCAAAGCCCATTTCCATTTTATCTATTTCCATGACTTCTATAACCTAGGCTGCTTCAACTAAAAAACCATTGGATGAACCAAAACCTAAAGGAGAAAAGAAGGCCATAACAATAACCCAGGCATGAAGCTCATAGTTTTGGGTACATGAAGGAAGTTAGAAATAACAAATCAATAACTAATAACAAAGACATCCTTGACTTCATCAATAACATGATGGAATAGGTTAAGCAATCATTCAAAAAAAAGAACAAAACCTTGAGCTTGTATGACTTCATCATGACTTTTGTTGCCCACCATAAGGCACTAGTTAAGATGTTGATCTCCATTCCTATTAGTGAGGACATCCTTGCTAATGAAGAGTCTATCCATGTAGTCATGCTACTCTCTTCACCCAAGGAATCGAAGTTAACATTATTGGTATTTCGTGATAATGAAATCAAGACAAGCCCCCAAAATGGAGAAGTAATGAAGGCACCTCTCTTCATAACCATACAGGTTGAGCAATATAAAGTACATAGGATATATGTAGATGATAGGATGACAAATAACATCATAACTAATTCCATCATTGAATGCTTGGGATTGATAGAATAGATGCAACATATGTTGACTTTAGCCCATAATGGATTGTGGGTTATGGTCAAAGGCTCCATTTCTCTAGATTTTGTGCTAGGGAAGAAATTCCCTACAATGGTAAATTTATTGGTAGTAGAAGAAACATCTGGATTCAACCTCATCCTAGGAAGACATTGGCTGCCTTAATTATAGGTTGTGTCTTCACTTATTCACCAACAAATCCACTTGCCTTAACGAATGAGGTGAAATCATTATTCACAATGATAGTATGGTCCCTTTAGATGTTAACCACATTGGTATAGAACAAGGATTCAAAGTGGATTTTTAGGAAGAAAATCCTACCATTTTCCATAAAATTGAGAGGTGTGATGGAGTCAAAGAAGCTAAAGTGAATAACGATGAACCCATTGATGAGTTATGGGAGAGGTCCCCTTCAACATTGTCATTGAAGGAGATAGAGAATATAAATTGGTGCAAAATAGACCATATACATTTCCTATTCTCTTAAAGATTAGGAAATACCTACACAAGTGATATATGCTCCTAATCCTTCTTACACCCTATGCACTGACAACATTGTAACTATATGTACTTATAACGCAATAGCCTAGTTTATACTTTACTTATTTTTGTATTTGTGACCTTGTTTTCCTTTATGTTGAATTCTTTATTTGCCTATAGCTTATTGTTTTCCTTTTTTTTACATTCTTTTACTATCGAAGCCTTTTTATTTTTACTTAAAAAGGCCAAAAATGTTATAAAAATTTTTAAATTGAAAATTCCATAAAAATATTTAAAACATAAAATAATCAAAAAATTGTGCTTTCTTTTAAATACCATATAGCCTACCATGGTCTTGAACTGGAAAATATTGTATCGTCCACTATGAACTAAAACTAAAAAACACCCTTATATCTCATTTTTGCTTTAGTTTACGACTTTGTTTCATAACTATTTTAACCTTCTATTACATGACAACTAAGTTTAGCCAATGTTACCTTTAATCATAAATTACAACATAGAACCGTAATGTAAACAAAACTATAATGCTATAACATTACAACTAGAGTTAAAATTCAAAGTTAAAATTAAAGTTAGAATGTCCATAACATCATAATCATATCCACATAATGTAACGAAAATATCCAAGTAATAAAACATTTAAACAATAAACTATTTTGGCTAACACTAGCCATACATCATCATCAACATGAAATCAAAATAACTGAAACTAAAAGGAAATTGACAAAACTAAGTTGCATCCGTAGGAGTGGATAGGGGATTATCTCCACCTTCACCATTAGAGACATTGCCATCATTAGGTGCTTGTGATATGACAACATCAAAATTTATTAGTAACCAATGTACATCAAGAAAAAATGAATAACTTAGAAAAAATAAAACCAAAGCTAAAACAAGGAAATCTAAGATGGTTTTCTAAGCTACATGCTCTTCAAGGAAGATTTGAAGTCCAACCTTTAGATGGTGAAGAATTTGATCTTCAAACATATTGGCCTAGTCTACATCCCTAAGATCAATACTTGTTAGGATATTAGCCCTATTAACATCACTTGATGTACAGGGCTTATGTGAGAACGTTTCGGTAGTTACTTCCCTAGAGGTAGTAGTAATTTGATGAGTAGGGGAGTTGGCTACAACCATGTTCTTCACAAACATTTGATAGACCTCCTCCACATTCATGCCCATCATGAAAGATTCTAGCTATCATCATTCTGTATACTCTTCATTTAGCCAGTTAAGGTAGGCATCCCATTCAGCTTTGTACATTCTTTTATGGTTCTTTTATGTGCGAACCGACTCAAGGACCCAAACATAGTAATCTTTACATTCACCAGTGTTTTCATTAATGAGATCAATTTGAAGATTTTATTTTGCTATCTACCTCGCAAGGGAAATCTTGCCTTGGATTACATTATAATAGCGAGTCGAAGTTATCTCACTAGTGTGTAAGGAGTCTCTATTATTCACTTGGGCTTCTATGAAATCTCTGTGGTCTTGGAGGTTTGTCACCTCCTCTTTCAACTTCTTGTTTTCCTTCCTCAATGCTACAACTTATTCTCAGAGGAACTCATTTGAGCATCTCCATTCCCACAACAACTTAGCACATGAGAGTGCACATCTAGTGGCATCCTCATATAACCCATGTGGGACATTCTCTAAATCAAAAGGTAAGGAAAGAAATGCATCAACCTTCACTAGCTTGTTAGGATCCCATCACAATTTAGGCCCTATAATAAACATAAGACAATGTTCAACAAATAAAACCATTTAGTAATAAAAACTACATAACTATGGAAATTGAATAAACTACTAGAAACAAAAAAATAAATAAAGGTAAAATGGGTTAAAATTCTTACCAATCTTAGGGGCTATCTACTGTAATCGGCTAATCATATATTTAGCTACACCATGCATAAATTCAAGTTTATCAAGGGTTTCCAACCATGGTTGCATGTAGAAGGTGGAAGTGGTAGCTTCTGCTTATAACTCATGTGCTACAACAAATGTAGTAATCAATTAACAACCATAGCCAAAGACAAACATGAATCAATAAAATATAACATGAATAACTCTTAAATTGAAGATCATAAGTACCTGAGAGGCCCTTTGATATGATAATAGAAGGTTCACTCAATTATGGATCCTTTAGCATGGTGTCAAAGTGGCCCATAGGAGGAAGAGCAGGTAAGTCTTCATTTTACAACACATCATCCTCATAATGCTTTAATATTTCCTCTTCCTAATGTTTTAGTTCTTTCTCCTCCTAATGCCTTTGCTCCAGCTTAATTATTATTGTTGTGGCCATGGCTTCCCATTCCTATTTCTTATTTGTAAGAACTGTAAAATCATGGAACAACTTATCACGTTTTTCATAAAAAGAATACATGCAGCTAACTTAAAACCATAACCTTCAAAAAAATAATAAAATAACAAAACAAGATATAACATACCTCTAAAATCATAGCACACATATTTAAGCTTGATGGTCAACCTTGGCTTCTTTGTAGGCTCCTTGATCACTAGTGCTATCTCATCCACCAAGGGCCTCTTAAGCTTAGCGCTAGATATTCCATTAGCCTCTTTCTATAACTTGTGAGCCTTCTTGATGCTAGCTTGTACTATGAGAGGTTCAACCACCATGGTGTATGGGAATACAAAATGACTACTACTAATCCCCTTAGTAGTGATAGATAGCGATTCACCCATAGCTTTTTCTGGGTCTTGGGCCTATGTGGTTGGAGCAAGCCTCATGCTCAAGCTCTTGGTAAACACCTCTAAAGTTGTGTGGACTAGGAGTAGGAGGTTGTCACCTTTGATTAACCCTCACTCATCCATTATGAACCTATAGGAAAGTGAAACAAAAAAAAACCATCATAACTTAAGTACACAATTATAGAAAATAACCATAAATCAAAGACAACCTTACCTATCCATCTATGCAATAAATGGTGATTGGAGGGTTTTGGAATAATGTATGTGCATGATGGCCAATAATTAAACTATTTTCCATATTATACTAACTAAATTTGGGCATCTCTAAAATTGTTAATAATTTACAAGAGTCCATAGTAGCAGTGCCATCATTTTTCTCTACCTTCATGTGAGCTTCAAGTTCGTCCATCAAGAACTCGATGATTAAACTAGAGGACCATGAAAGGATGGTCTCTATGATCATAATTGTTGCTTCAAATGTCAATTGTGATCAAACCATCACATTAAATTTTTGTAGGAGATAAGAAAGAAAGTCTTTGGCCCTTGGTTGGAACCATATCCTATTGTGATCCCACTTGATATCTGGAACTAGAGAGTTAGTTCCATGGAGGTGGGTGCAACATAGTAGTCCCACCATCTCTAGGACCATAAGGATGGCCTTTAAGAAAGCCCTATAACATTTGACACACAACCATTATGACCATGTAAATAAAACACAAAAATTTAAAAACTAGAATTAAAAAAAGTACGCAAAAATAATAAGCAAGATAACATCATAGCTAGTACATCAAACCTTATAGCCTTATAACCATCAAACATAGTCAATAACACTTGAAAAAAAAAAATTCACATGCAAAAATCATAATTTAACACTAAAATCATAACAATGACTAATTACAACCGAAAACATGAAATTCATAGTTTAGAGTTGAGAAAATGAAAATGAAAATGTAAGAATAAATTTTCAAATTCCATGTTAAAATTATACACTTATAAAAAATTCAACATCCAATCTAAGTTGAAAACCAAGATTCATTGAAATTTACACTTTGGAGCAAAATTGTTGTATGAAAACACTAGTAAAAAATATGAAAAAAAAATATTTTGATCCAAAAAGCTTCCAACCCCTTCCTAATATCCCAAACTACCTCCAAGACCATTGGCTATTGAAGAAAATGTTTTTTTCAATCTCAAGGTTGCCCAGCTTCACAAGGGTAAATGCATAATAGCCTTATAACCATGATTTCATGCAACCAAATGGAAATGACCATAAAAAATTAATTACTAAACAAAATTTGATGATTCCATAGCTGTTGGAATTTTTAAAAATAGACTAAAATCCCATAGCAAGAAACTATAAAAATTATTAACCATACTTTGAGAAACAATTACAGAAATAAACTTACCATAGTCATCATGCCAAAATCCATTTCCTTGCAAGTCGACAAAAATGGTTGTAAGAGCCAAACTGTTAATTCAAATTTACTAATTCAAGATTTTTTGGAATTATTGAATCATAAACTAAAAATTCATAATAATTAAACTTAAAATTTCCTAAGTAGTCACCATAGAAAAAATGCACAACTTAGAAAAAAAATGGCCTTAGGATAGAAAACACACTTAATGTAGCTTGATGAAAATAGCCTTAGAGAATTATTCATTAGGAAAAAATGAGTAGTTCAAAAATCCCATTGACCAAAAAATGATAGAAAATAAGCTTATAACCTTAGAAAAATTCAAAACCAAACCATTTTCTTAGATAAAATCCAAAATTGGCATTTCTTTTTTGGGTGGAAATGATAAAAAACCATAGAAAACATGAAAATAGCATTTAAACTTCAACATAATGAAAACTCAAAGCTCCAGTAACACTGAAAATGAATGAACATGACTTAGATCTACGATGTGATTTTTAGAAAATCCCAAAATAACAAATATACAAGCCTAGGTGTGAGAAATAGAACACAACCTAGAAAATATAATACATAAAAAAGATTGGAAAAATTGGTAAGAAACTAGCACTTGGGAAAAATAGTGGTAGAGCCTTCTCCAATTCTTGGATGAGGTAGATGTGCTAGGTTCTAGGTACTGGTGTCTACATCCTCCAACATAGGATTCCTTGTAGGAGTCACCTTCTTCACCATGATGCCAGAAATAGGTGTTGCAAATTATGGAAAATCATTAAACTTTGGTGCTCTTGGTGACTACATTGGTAGTAGTACCACACGAAATGGTCACTATGCTAAAGCTAAACATTGTGTAGCAATGGAAGTAATAGAGCTCTCTAGCTTGGGTGTAGTAGTGAAGTGTGAAATAAAAATTATTTTTTAATCCAATTTTTTGATTTAAAACCCACTTAAACCTAGATAAAAATACTAAAATGGTTTCCATGCACAACTACAACTAACGTAGCATCAAAATTGAAAACTAGATACTATGTTGGCTTGTGTGAAGATTTTTGTGAAAACTTGCTAATTGTGAATGGGTCTTATTGAGTGCTCTAGAAAAAAAGACAAAAAAATTACTACATTGGGGTTTGGCACTCTTAGAAGTCTTAGAATTGATTACCCCATCATCATACCTCCCTAAAGCTATGGAACATGTTCAAAGGTGTGTAAACTTACCAAAAATTGATGCTGCTCTAAGACTACATTGAAGGAAATTAAGGACTACATTGGGCCAACATAGTCCCAGTTGATGCCTAGCATAGTCCAAGATGGAATGGACTTATCCTAGCCTATCCAACCTATAGTTTCTTTTGAATTGACTAACCTATCTCATAGAACCTTGGCAAGAGCTCTCAAAAGCATCAAAACTTGATCAAAGGCATTCCATTGTAACAAGAATTAAGCACCCTTCATAGCTATGCTATGGAGAACAAAGGACTACACTAGGCTATTGTAGTCCTAGTGAATCCCTAGTGTAGTCTAGTAAGACATCTTACTTCCATTTAGTCCTAGGCCATCCATCCATTCAATTTAGTCTCCAATCTACTCCAAATCGACATACCACCCCTCAAACCCCTTGTATCAGTTTTTGGCACACTATGCTAGGGAGACCTAGGGACTACATTGGACTAGCGTAGTCCTAGGGTCTAAGGATCAAGAACACCATATAGACCATCACACACTTCCAACACTACCTGTTAGAGTCTCCAAACCTTTCCAGGACCCCTAGTGACCTTAAATTGCTAATCGATTGACCAATAACTCAAAGAAAATCCATAAATCTAAGTTCCTACATGGGACTATGCTGAGGACTAAGAGGACTAAATTGGGCTAGTGGACACTCAAAGTTCAATAAATCCATCATCCAAAATCTCCAACTCACCTCCCAAGAACCCCAAGTCACCATGGAATTGAAAATCAAGTCAAAAATTACTACCTTTTCTATTTTTCATTAGGAAAACCTTGATTACATTGATGGGGAGTGGGGACTACACTAGGCTAGCATAGTCCTTATCTAAGGACCAATGTAGTTAACTTAAAATCATTAAAAAAATACCAAAAATGATGTAACTTAACTCTAGTAAGCCTTCAAACCCTAGTTTAGGCTTGTTTAACAATGAAACCTAATTTCCTTCAAAGTTTGACATTCATCACATGGACTACACTGATGGGAAGAGGATGACTACACTATTCTAGCATAGTCCTAGTCCAAGACCTAGCATAGTCCATCAAAAATTGATAGAGGACACTAAGAACCATGAAAATGAACCGTCGAAAACCCTACAATACGAGTTGAGGCTACTTGACCATAGAACCTACAATTTTTCAACATTTTGTTTGACCTTTCACCATGACTACACTATAAGGATGAGAGGACTATGTTGTGCTAGCATAGTCCCAACTAGACCCTAGCCTATTCAATTAAAAATTATTTGAAAATTTTCCCAAATTCCCAAAAATACTATCAATGAAATCCTAAAAATCTTGCCCATGCCTATGTGACTTAAAAACCTCCATTTTTCACCATTTCTAGCCACCACCACCTTGACTACATTGAGGAAAGGTTGTGACTATTCTAAGCCAATGTAGTCCCTCTCCAAGACTAGTGTAGTCCATGGAAAACTAATCAAAATTACCTAAAATTGACCTAAATTCACTATCAATAAATCCTAAAAAATTATATATGCCCTTTTGACTGCAAAAACTAACATTCTCTATTACTTTTCCTCATGTCCAGCCTAACTACGTTGGATGGAGATTGGGACTACATTCAGCTAGCATAGTCCCTATCCAGATGTAGCACAGTCCTTCAAAATTTGATGAAAACTTGTTTAAAAATCCCTAAAACTACTATCAATAAACCATCATATAGGCTAGTATAGCAATGAATCCTACAGTTTCCCATCATTTGGAGCATCTCAACTATCACTATGCTAGGAGAGACTGGAACTACACTAAGCTAGTGTAGTCCCTGTCTAGGCCTAGCATAGTCAACAAAAAAATTCATTAAAAATTGCAAAAAATTAGCTAAATTTACCATAGGTAAGCCCTAGGACCTAGTTAGAAACCTTTGTTGATCATGGAAACTCCTACCAACAATCTCAAGCTTGGAGTGTGCTAATGGAAATTTGGGACTACATTGGGCTAGCATAGTCCTAGTCCAGGCCTAGTGGAGTCCACATCTTGAATTCCAAACCAAGTTAGATTCAACTAATAAACCACTCCTTTTCAACTATAGAACTTTGCTACAACACATTAAGACCATCATGGCTTGAATTTGAGATAAAACTCATCAATTTTGGGCTCCCAAACATTGACTACACTGAGGAGAGGCTGGAACTATTCTATGATAGCATAGTCCCTCTCAAACCCTAATTTAGTCCATACAAAACTACCTTAAATTGACCAAATAGACACCAAATCCACTTCTAGTCAAGCCTAGCATAGCACTGTAGCTTGTTGAAACCCACCTTTTGCACGATTTTTTATCTTCAAAAACTAGACTATGGTAGGAAAAATTTTGGCTATGTTGGGTGAGTGTAGTCCCTCTTCAGGCCTAAGATAGTCCACATAAACTTATTTTAAAATAAATGAAAATGGATTAAAGTGCATTCTTAGGAGTCTTGGGGCCCATCAGAGTTGATTTTGGGCAGTACAACACTATCTTTCAATTTTTTCAAATTTACTACATTGACAAGAGATTAGGACTACATTGAGCTAGTGTAGTCCTTACACATGCCAAGCATATTCCACCTAAAGATGATGAAAGATAGCCCCAAAACTACACAAAAAAACTCCTAGAAAGACCTAGAACTTTCCCGAAGCATTCCCAAACCCTAGAACATTGGGAAATGAGCCAACATTTATCCTTTTCTTATCATTTCTCATCCCAAATACTTGACTACACTAAGAACTACATGCCCAATGTAGTCCCATAGTATTTGGTTGTCCAAGGCCCAAACAAGTATGAAAACTAGTTATTTTTGTAGAAAACCCTAGCTAGCAATACTAATGACCTCAGAAGCCCATTAGGATGATTGATCAAGCTCCAAAAATCATCAAAATTCATTTTCCATGTAAGACTATGATAAGAAACCTAAGGACTATGCTAGGCCAATGTAGTCCTAGTTGGGAAGAAAAATGTGACAATAAAAAATAGCTTAGGATGGTCCAAAATCGACCTAGAATGACTAGAACCTTGTACCTATGGCTTCCAATTGTAAATTTCATACTATTTTATCGTTTGAAACTATAAAAACCTAGTCATTCCCTATGACTAAATTGGGGTCTATTTTCCTAGTGGAGTCACCATTGGAATTAAGATATTTAGCATTCTAAGAAGTAAAAATTCTGCCAAAACTTGCCAATCTTCAATACCTACCCCTTACACTAGCTGTTTCAACCACCAAGAGCCTAAAAATGACCATAACAAGCTTGGGAAACTACCTGTGAATGTCAACTACATTGGAGGAATGTAAGACTACGTTGGGCTAGCATAGTCACCAGTAGGGCCCAACATAGTCACAACAAAAAGTGCCATTTTTACTTCAAAATAGCCCTAAAATGACCCCCTCAAGTGCTGTAACTATTCCAGCAACCCTATAGTCCAATACCATGGCCTGATAAGGTCTAAACCTGGCAAAATCTAATCCCATTAGACCAATATTAGCCAAATTCTACCATATGCATCTTTTTTTCATGATTTGACCTTGTTTGATGATCTTTTGACTTGTTTTGGCACTATTTTGCATTGTTAGTCTTCCTGACCTAGTATGGCCTTTTCATGGCCTTATGTTTTGTTTATTTGCTTTATTATGACCTCATTATCCTATATTTGATCTTATATTAATGTTGGGTGATGGAGTTTCCTTCCCTACAATCATTTGACACCATGTAGCCATGGCCTACCAAGGCCTTTTGTTAACCATTTTAGCTCTATTCCTCATATTGCACCTTATTTGTCTCTTTTAGAGATTTGTTTAACCTTTATCTAACCTTTTTTTAGCCTTAACTCCATTATGTTTGCCTATTTTTTACCTCTTTATAGCCTTGGATAATCTTATTTGTAATATGTTTGGCATTATAATAGTGTATGTTGACATGGTTCTATAATATTTTACCATTATTTATTCATCTCTGTGCCTACATGGACCTCATGATGATGTTGAGTGGTGCATTAACCTTAATTACCTAGATCTTAAGCTTGAGAGTCTTGCAAATCACATAACGTCAACCAAGAAATCTCTAGTGTGGCCTGAAAACCTAGTTAAAATCCTTGATCTAGAGGCTGGTGATATTACTAAAGACTCTCAAGTTGAGGTTCCTATCAGAAAACATAGTGGTAAGGAGAAAATCCTTAAACCAAGTTCTACACTANTTGTTGACTATGTAGAATGGGTATCCAACATACTAGTAGTTCCTAAGAAAAATAGGAGTATTCATATTTGCATTAATTTTTAAGACCTAAATAAGGTAAACATCAAAGATGATTTTTCTTCATCTAGTATTAATCAACTCATTGATACTATGACTAGACATGCCTAATTATCCTTTATCGATGGGTTCTCAAGATACAACCAAATTAGGATCAACCCATAACACCAACCCAATATGACCTTTATGACCCCTTAGGGTACCTTTTGCTATTCCATGATGTCCTTTGGCCTTAAGAATTCTAGATCAACCTACCAAAGATCTATGATGTATGTCTTTAGTGACTACATATTAGGATTTCCTAATGATTATGTGGACAATAGAGTTGTTAAGTCTAAAATGGCCAATGACCATGCTAATGACCTAGAACTTGTGCTTAAAAAATGCCTTAAGTTCAAACTTAGACTTAATCCTAACAAGTGTTTTTTTGGTGTTAAACCTAGTAAAGAGGTAGGAATACACGTTGATCGTGATAAAGTTAATGCCATCTCCAACTTGACAGTGCCTACTAACCTTAAGGAGCTTTGGCGATTGCAAGGTAGATTACAATTTATTCATAGGTTCATCAGTAGGCTTATGGATAAGTTACAACCCATGCAACACTTGCTTAAGAAAGGGGTTCACTATGAGTGGATAAATTAATGCAAAGAAACCTTTGAAAAACTTAAGCAAGAGTTGGCATGACTATTGATAGTCTATCATCCATAAGGGGGTAAACAATTTTACATCTACCTTGTTATCTCTAACATGTCCATTGCCTTTCTACTCTCTCAAAAAAATGATGATGGAGCAGAAATGACAACATACTATCATAACCATGCATTTGTTGCCCATAATACATGATATACTAAAGTGGAGATGTACTATCTAGCACTAGTCTTCTTATTGAAGAAGTGTAGACATTACCTATTTAGGAACCAAGTCAATGTCATCTGCAAAGATAACATACTTAGAGTCATAATAATCAATATTTATGAGAGTAGTCAACTAGGTCAATGGAAAGTCATAATAGTGGGGTTTAACCTTCATTACATTTCCCAGTGCTCAATGAAAGGTCAATTTGTAGCTGTACAACTTACAGTTTCACCTATTGATGACCAAGAAACCATAGATCCTAAGTTTCCCAATGAACATATCAACATCGTTAGTCAAGTGCCCAAGGATTATGTGGTGGTCATGCAATTTGATGAAGCTTCAATTACCAATGGGACTGGTGTCACTACCCTCATAATGTTCCCATATAGTGAAATGTAACCCTTCATTTATCATTTTGGGTTTCCATGTACCAACAACATAGTAGAGTAGGATTGATTAGGGGGATGATGGTAGCACATGACCTAGGGATTAACCATTTAATGATCAAGGGTGATTCACAACTTGTGGTCAACCAAGTAACCAAGGTTTATACATGAAAAGCTAAACATTTACAACCTTACTATGACTTAGGAAGAAACTATTATAAAAATTTATAGATTTTGATATCCAACACATACCCTAAAATGAGAATCTCATAGCCAATGCCATCACAACGCTAGCCCTCGATGTGATGTGAGATGTGTTTGGTAAGTTGTCCATATTGACCATGGACTGCATTATCCCCATCATGTAGAACACTAAGGATAATCTTGTTGTCATAGTTCATACTATCCCTATAAAGGAGTGGTACAACAAGACTAAGTTTTACCTTATGCATGGAGAATCTTCACAAGTCCTGACTACTACTCAAAAGTATTCTTTACATAAATGATCAAAGAAGTATGTCATAGTAGGTGATAACACATTATGTCAATGGTACTATAATGGTATATTGTTAAAGTGCTTGGGTAGAACTAAAGCTAGAATAGTCCTAGAGCATGTTCATGAGGGTGGGTGTGAAGGGCATATAGGACCTAGAGCCACTAATATTAGATAGTTATGCTACTACTAGCCCTATATGAAAAGAAACTACCTGCAAAAGGTCAAAAATTATGACACTTGTTAATGACATAACAATCTCATACATGTACAACCAACTAAGTTATACACCACTTAGAACACTTGGCCATTTCAACGATGGAGGTTGAATATCATTGGACCTATAATGCCTAAGTCTTCTGTAGGGCATAGCTTCATCATTACTACAACTAAATACTTTACTAAGTGGGTTAAGGCTATTTCCCTAAGGATGAAGACATCTAAAAAAGTCTAAAGATTCATTCTTGATAGTATAGTATCCCATTTTGGTATACCTATGACCATAGTAACAAACAATGGACCACAGTTTAGTAGCCAAGAAATGGAAAATTTTTGTCATGACCTAGGAATTAAGCACTTTTTCTCATCACCTTATTATGTTCAAGAAAATGGATAAGTTGAAGTAAGTAATAAGTCCATCATCAACTTGCTTAAGAAGGTGCTAAGCAATAGTAGGTGTAAGTGGCATGAGCAGCTTGTCCATGCACTTTGGGCATACAGAACAACGTACCATACTATAACAATCATAATTGTGTAGAGATTTGTTTATGGTTTTAAAGCTATTTGACCTCTTGAATTGCATGCATCAGCCCTTTGAGTGGCTCTTTCCAACTTTATCAATGATGAAATAGATAAGGAGTTATGTACCATGGACCTAGACTTGGTGGAGGAGTAATGTTGCATACTTCCACTTTTTGGAGCCAAAAAATGCTTCAAAAGTTATTATTTCCTTGCTTCCCAAGTACAAATAGGTATCCCATGTTCATATTTGAGTTTGGAATGGTTGAAAATAGCTTTGGGATGGCTAAAATTTTCATTTCCATGGTTTTTTGTAGGGGTATAGCCCCAACTACGTTGGAACCTTTTTTAGTAGACATAGTAGTTATAGTAGTCACAGTAGCCAATATAATTACCACCAAGACCCAACAAAAGTGCAACATTGGGATTGTTAAGATTTTCATTTTTCCAACAATAGCTAATGTAGTCATCCCAATTCAACAAAGGCCAATGTAGATAACATTCTCCACTAGGCACAACATTTTCCAATGGATTCCACCATTTTCACAGTTTGTAACGTTTTGCATATTATCCACCACTTTTGACATTCTTGAACAAGCTCAACATAGTCCACCAATGTCAACATTGTATGAATGGTATCAATGTAGTCACAAAAGTCCATTTACTATTTATACTAAACAGATGGGTTTTGTGGCTATAGCCCATTCCAAACATACTATAAATAGAAACTATGTTGAAAGTAGATAATCATTGATCAAAACCAACATAGTCACAAAATTCCATTTAAAATTTATAGTAAATGAATGGATTTTATGGTTACAATCCATTCTAGACTTACCACAGATAGTAACTACGCTAGGAGAAGATGACCATTGCTACCTGTAAATTGATCTAATTTGTCAACATTCATGTCAGATCCAAAAATGGCAACCCTATCTTATAAATACTCAACATGAATAGCAAAAAATGGTTTCAACACTTTGTAGTTTTGAACACTTGCATTTTTTAGCATCTTTGGGATCTTTCAACCTCTTGGTAGGAATATCACTTTCCATTTTTCTATAACCAGAGTCAATTACCACCCTTGTAGCCTTACTTACGCTTTTGGCAGCAAAAATTGGTACTAATATAGGTAAAGAAACTCCCACATAGCAGCCATTGCACCAAAAGTATAATCCCATTTCTATGATCACATTTTAGATCTTGGTGGAAACCAACAAAAAGATATCGAAAACTAGAACTAGAAAGAAACAGGATCATGGAGTTGTAGTGGAACACAACCTATCTTCTTCAATGTACTTCAAGCTCATGTTAGCAACTTCTAGTTCCTTTGGCATAAAATTTGTACTTCATGAACCTTATTTTTATTTTCATTTAAATAAATTATTATTCCTATTATATAAGTTATAGTTAACATTTTAATTTTTTCATCTATTTTCATTCTAGATTTACAATTTTCACTTTATTTCCATTTCCATTCTCAACTTCATTTCTATTTATATTCTCAACTTCATTTCTATTTCCATCTTCAAGGTTTTCTACATTTCCATTTTCTATTTCCGTTTACATTCCATATGTCCTTGGGTGATTGACAAGACCATCCAAGATACCCTAAGTCCCATTTTCCGAAGGCCCTTGGTATTTGAGCTTAAAATTATTTTGGTACTTGGATATTTTTATATTTTCCATTCTAGCAACTAAGATTTCTAGCTCCAACAACAAGAAAATCATTGAAGGAGGTTCTTTAGTGAAGATCTCACCTAATAGCTAGCTTATTTGAACCTTCTCAACTCAAAAGATGCTTGAGATGGTGATGAAGATTTCTTCTTTTTGGACTTTGAAGGCCTTGTGCTAGTTTCTACTACTTCATCATGGATGGAGCTCTTCTTCTCTGCATACTCATTGAGGCTTCTCTTACCTTTAAGCAAAGACATGTTAGCAATGGAAACATTCCTCTATCGAATCAACAAGTTGGTGAGGTGAGGGTGCCTAAGGATTCTCTCCTTGGTGAAAAAGCCCAACATATCATGACAAAGAGTATGACGCAAGTTGAATGGTCATCTTGTAATAAGGTAGTACAAAATAAATAATTGGATAGGTAATAAATGATTATAGCTTTTCCATTTTACAATGATGTTATACAAAATAATGAGTAACAGGATGGAAGCATCTATGAAGAGACACTGACTCCCCAAACAATGTATCAAAAAATTCATCTTGGAAAACTACAATCACACCATTCATAAAAATCTCACTCATGGAATGAATGGTAATCCTAAACACATTAGCACTAGAAATCCCAAGTAATGCATTAATAACTTATAGAGACACATGAATTAGTAAACCCCCAACCATGGTGGTAAAGGCTCCAGCAGAAGCATTTGTAATAACAATGTTACATTAAAATTCTTTATGAGAATTTTGGTCACACAAAAATCCATACAAATGAAGGTAGCCCAATTTAACACGTGGAAGAAACTCATTAACTCATTCTATCTATGCTATGGAGAAGAAAGATAATGCTCAAAAATGATAGAAATGATTTGAATTACCTCAAAATGGTGCTAGGCATTAACTAATCTAAACTAGGGATTGTAGGTTCTTGGATTGTTGGTGGATTATTCCTTTGATTTCTTCTTTGGTGGTATCCTTGATGTTTCAATCTTATTTTGGGCCATGACTTTTGAGAAAGATGAATAGATCACTGTTGTAGATAAAGCCTTGGTCATCTTTCCTTGGTCATCTTATGCTTGGATGAAAGAAAAATGAGGGTTTGGATTTATATAGCTACTTTCAATGAGGGCTTTTAATGAAGAAATAGATGTATCTTTGGAAAGATATATTTCTCATCCATGCTTAAAACTGTAGGTATATGTCTCTTTTCAAAAGTAAATGTCTCTACTACAATGAACAAAAACTCTAATAGACATCTCATTTGTGATGTAGACATCTCTTAGGGTACATCTCATTTTTAATGTAGACATCTCATGAGAGATATCTCTTGGTAGACATCTTAGCAAGATGGGGTTTAGCATGATAAAGCATAGGGAAAACTACCAAGGATTATAGTCTTAAGAGATATACATAATGAATCAAAGACTTACCTTTATTTACCTTTCTTTCTAAAGAGAATGAAGATGCCTTAGTAAGCTTGAGAATGAGATTTCTCTTTTGAGGTTTTTCTTCCTACATAAAATTTATTATATTTCCAAGGCTTGACTTCATTTACAAAGTTTTTGAAGAGAGTCTTCTCATTCTCATGTTCCTTCCTTTTGATTCTCCATACTTTCTTAACTTCCTTGTCCTTTTGTGTTGTCCATATTTTCCTGTGGCATTGCATAGTTTCCTTTCTAGACATATTTGGATAAGACCAAGGAGTCTTATTATATAACTAGGTGTTCATATGATAATATTTCATATTGCAATTTAATTGTTTATGCATAAACTAATTAGAGTGCTAACATTTAACCTCTCTATTATGATTAAAGTAATCAAACCTTGGAGATGTTCATGGTTGAGATGGGATATTTATTGATACTTCAATCTTTTTAGAAGCCTTTTGTTCGAACGATTGTAGATTCTTCCTCTTGAGAGAAACATTCTAGTTCACTTTTATCATGTGGAATTCTTCCTTGTTCAAGAACCATCATAAGGGACTCTTATTGTTTTTACTAGCCTTTCATTTACAAGTTTGGTATCTTGGACAAGAATTATGAAAGAATTATGCATAAACTTAACTATTTCTTCTTGTGTATACTTGATTTGGGACTTGATGGCCTTTATTGCATTGTTGATGGATGGTGTGTATCCTTCAAGGATGGACTCCCATACTTCAAACTCCATAGGCTTGAAGAAGCCTTGCATCTTCGCATTCTAATTGGAAAAGTCAAACCCATTGAACATTGGTGGCTTTGTGTATGATCTTCCTTTCATAGTTCACTCTTGAAAGTTAACGTTAAATGAAAGAGTAATAGGCTACGATACCACTTGAAAATTAAGAACTTAGAAGGGGGGTTGAATAAGTTCCCCAAAATGAAAATTGAGTAGCCACAAAAACCACACCCAAATTTTACATGATTCCCCAACTTTGCTACATCCAAATTTGGAGGGTAGAGTCCTTGTCCACCTCTAGACTTTATTTCTCAAATTTTTTTTTGAATGGAACCACATTCCATACAATCTTTAAGCTTAACATCAGAGTATTTCATTGCAATGAAACCATTCAACACTGCAAGGTCCTAACAAACTCAAAGTCTAGTATCAAGGATCCCACAACCTTTACAAAATTGAGCTCCACTCTAGAGTGTTTTGACGCTACACAAACACTCAATCTCGTAGGATCTCAACAATCTCAATTATGATGCTATCTTGTAAGAAGCACATAAAATCCATAGGGCTAAAAGAGATAAATAAAAACATAAGAAAAGAGTGTAACTAAAATTATAGGTCCTTGTACTTTAAAGCATAGTTCTACAAAAAATTAAGAAAATGATGTAACCAATGAAGTACACAAGTACAATAGCATAGAATAGACACTGATATCTTTGATGTTAACAATTCTTGTACAATACTATAATGTTTGAAGTCTTCTTATAGTATTGGAGTTTCTAAAACTACCTTGGAATTGTTTCAATATCCACTTAACGACTAGGATAGATGTCTCTTTAGAAGTTGGGACGTCTATCTGAGATCTACCTCAATTCTAGAGAGACATATATTTCTAAAGTGGGATGTCTCTAGGGATATGTACTCTTTCCAAAGGACACATCTACTATTTTTGGGAGACTTCTTTTTGTGAAAAACTTCTTCTCAACCAAGATATCTTTTATTCCTTGGAAACATCTTCTCAACATTTGAGCTCTAGTTCCTGAGGCTTTTTCTCACTAATTTTGCTTCTTTCCAATCCTTATAGCACCTTCATTTGATTTGTAGTCTTTTTTTTATCCATGATCATTCTTGTTCTCATCATTTCCACATAATATTTACTTTGTCATTTTGTTGTGTTTCTCATCTCATTGAGTTCTTGTTCATGTCCTACAAACACATCATCTACAACAAACATTCTATTGTTATTCATTTTCCTTAAGGTTTTGACATACCAAAAGGTCAACAAGGACAACTCCCCCTACCTTGAGATAGGTTGGATTAAGCTCAAAATCCATCTAAGGGGGATCTGTGGATTAATAAACTAATGAATTATGTTAATTAATTATTTTTTTCCTTACAATATTCTTTACAATTTCTAAGTTTCATGAATCATAGGAATAATAACTAAGTTTGGATCTTGAGCATCTATGAATGGTTCTAGTGATTACCTTCTTGATAAGTCCATAAGAAGAAAAGGTGTGTCATATTGGGACTAGCCATAAAGGTGATTCTAGCATGAGAAATGTCATTAGTATCTAGGTGAGAAATCCATCAAATAGATTCAAAAAGAACTTTTGCCCCATCAAGAACCTCATAATTGAAGAAGGCCTTATTTTTGGTTCAAAAACAACATGTCCAATATAAGTAACAAGGTCCCGCAAGAACCTTCAATCATGAGTAGGGTCACACTCCCACAAGAACCTTACAGTTAGAGCGATGCTTATGGCTCACACTTTCTAGAATTCCTTAAGAACCTCCTTCCATAAGAAGAGTGTCTAAGGGTGTAGTAATAATTTTTCATGCTCATTTTCTTAGCTATCACCTTTCAACTAGGGTATGGAATTGATATTGGCAAATTGATTTATCTTAAGAGGTATTTTACTAAGTTCTTTCATTTTTGCTCACTTCTCATACTTGGCTTATTTAGTTCTATGCCTCATGTTACTTTTTATCTTAAATAGTATTGTGTATTCCTATTTTTTCTTCTCTCTTTTTTTTTGAGTTACCATCTCTTATGTCTAGTGGTACTTTTAGTGCTAGGGTCTTACATATGTTTTCCATTATAACCTCCATAAGTGTTAGTGGTCAAGATTCCTACTATGGTGTACAATTATGGATACTAACATTTACAAGGCCCTGACTACTAGTACTCTATACATAATATTAAATATATAAAATACATGGAAATATTTTCTTTCTAGTATATCCACTTGGCTAGCCTAATTTTTAATTATTCATTACATTTTTACTAATTAACCTAGGTATGATACATATCCTAATTTAATTGGGGGGGGGGGGGTGTGGGGAGGGTGGGGGAAGGGGGGGATAACCAGCTTTAAATGGAGAGGATAGTAGGGTATAACCAACATGGAACCTACTCCAAGAGCAAGTTAGAAAATGAATTTCATGTAAGAAATGCAACTTGGATCCTTAGAACATAGGAAAAGTCAAGACCTTGAGTTTGTAAGACATTCTTACACCAAATGAAGCAAACCTTCTGAGGTGATGTTTTAGCTAAATTAATCCTAGGAAGGGCCTTTCTAATAGAGTTATATGTAGACTCCTACCCAAATAAAAAGAATTAATCATGAGTGAAAAAAAGAAATAAAGTTTTGTACATTATTAAGTGAATAAAATTATTATATTAATATTGATTGGTATCGTGTTTCGCAATGTAGGGTGATTGGAATAAGTTATTCTATCAAGGGATATTGAGGCATCAATGTCCATAGAAGTTAGTGATAGAAACTTAAAGTCCTTGGAATTGATCGCATTGAGAGACACTAATGGATTAATGTCTTGTTAAAAGAAAAATTGATATACACTGATTCCAATGATATGATTTGATATAATGAAAGATAAAATCTAGGTTATTAATCGAAATATTGATTTAATCAACTTAAATTAAGATGTGAAATAATTGAGATATTAATTCATCTAGATTTAATCACTATGGATCAATGAAGAACAAATTTCACTAAACATCCTGCATTTGAATAGTGTGGCTTCAGTATAGTTCAATGTGTTCATTAGACAAATCAATTCATGTTGCCTAGATTGATGGGAATTAGTAAGACTAAAATTTTTCCAAGTGTCTCAAGGGTTATTAGTGTGATTATGATATAAATTGATATATTAGAGGCTTGAATACTTTATATATTGATGTATATCTATTGATCTATGAAATTTGATCCAAAATTTCATGATTCACATAGATTTCATGATGAACATTAACATGGTTAAATTCAAAGAAAAAAAACTAATAGTAAGGCAACATATTTATTATAAAGACACCACTTTGCAAGGGTGCATATATATTGTAAAAAAACCCCCCATGCTAGCATTGATTAGGGCCTCCATTTTTAGCAATTAGGACCTCCATTTTCTTTAGATAAAAATTATAGTGCCTTCTTAGAAGGGAGCATGGGAAGGAGTAAGACAAATTTACCTATTTTAAATGATTTTTCATGATTGAGGATGAAATGCTAAGCTTGTTTTTTTAGTGTGTAACTCTTGTCTATTATAAAATGGTGGAATCATTAAGTGTAGAGTAAAAGGTCAAGGTAAGCATGGGATTTTCCAAGGAAATAGATGATAATTTTAATATGTAGTAAAGCATAAGTTGGTTGTGTCGATTCAACATCTTTGATGTAGCCACTTTGAGGTAACCACTTTGATGCAGTTGCATCGATGCATGTAATGATGCATTGACGAGGCCTCATTGATGTAGTATCTATTATTTGCCTATAAATACACATGCTCCTACCATGTATTGACATTATTTGGTTAATAGAGTAGTTGAACTCTTGCAATTTTATTTCGTAGTCTTAGATAATAGTCAATGAGTTCCCACAGTGTAGATCTAAGTTAGTTGTATGGTGTCTTATTTTAGTGGAAATGTACCTAGACACATTCCATGAATGACAATAAGATTGAGATTGATTCATATTCATTGTAGTACTTTAACTTAAATTAAATTTTCTTTCCATGTAATTTATGTTTCATGTACTTAGTTAATATTTACATCTCCATGCATGTTATTAAATTGGTATAATGAGCGCAACTAGTTTCAAGTGTAAAAACATATTCACTTGGTAATCGCAGTAGTGTTATTGCTTGGTTCACCTAGTAGCATAATGCTTGGTAATCCCAATAGTGGATACGTTGGTTCAAGACATGTATAGCAAGTTTGGAATAGACACTCATCACCCATAGGCTAGTTTAGACTTTACTTTTTTTTGCTAATTAGTTAAATAATTGATTTCTTTATTGTCATTAGGAGTAGCCTTAGGTTGAAATAACATTAAGAATCATATACCTCACTTTGGAATAAACCATATGTGACAAAGCTACCACTAGTCCAACTGGGAAGACAATGAATTGTAATCAAGGCATAATGATCTAGATGGCACAACTAGTTCTATTCACAAAATTTGACTAGATTGTGCATGAATGCTTGTGATTCATATGGTTAGATCTAGGGGGTATCTCACCACTCATCATTGGAACTATTGCCAAGGATGGTGCTAATTATCAAAATTACTTATATCATACATGATCACTATAAATGCATTAACGATTTCTCTTTTAGAAAATATTAAGTCACACACATCATTAACTAAAAAAATGTCTCTTTCCCAAGGAATCACTAATGCATTGTATGGAGAGAACATTCATTGAAGAACTAATGAGATACATATGAAGAAAATTGGAGGTATAAACCTTATCTAGGGGTTTCAAATTTTCACAACCATACTAATCACACTCAAGAACTACATTCACCTAAGGTAGATAATCGTAGAGGAGATGAAGTTAGTCCTAGACTAGGAGAGGCCTCAAGGCCTAGGACCTATTCAAAACCTAGAAAAGATAACTCAAGGGACCATGGGAAATATTATAGAAGCCATGGTAATTCTCCTAGTTCCTAATCTTCCTCTTCCTTTTCAACATTTAGTTCTAAAGAAGATGAAAATAGATGTAGAGATAGAGCTTCACTAGGCAGTTGAAATAAAAATAAAAATTGATGAGTAGTCAAGGAACCACTACACCCAACCATATGAATCACAAAGTGTTCATGAGCAATTCAATCGAATTTCATGGACTCTATAGTTTTTGATACACTAGTCTTCCAAGAAGTGAACCTTTCCCTAAAGGTCATTCATTATCTTCCTAATTATATTTGTGATGCACATCATATGGTTAAGTGTAATTGAGGCATATGATTTTTATTGTTTTGTATTTTATGTTTTTTGGTGGGTAAAGTAGAGAGATGAAATAATTTAACAACTAATTTAGTTTAACTAAGTAACTATTCTCTAACTAGTGCTAACATAAGCATTTGGTCCCACTTTTCGTACATGTATTAAACCCATGTATCCATTGTTGGGTTACCAAGTGCTAGGCTACTGGGCGCACCAAGAAATAAAGATGCTAGGATTACCAAGAAAATATGTGTTTATGCTTGAAGCAATTGTACTTATGTATTTAACTGGTTTAACTTATCTTACTTAATCACTTAATTAGATTAATTACTGAGAAACATTGAATAAATAACTGAAAACATTAAATGCAAGAATAAAACATTTAAACTATCTAGAATGTTGTAAGGTTTATCAAGAAGCTCATCTTTATTATCATGCACATAGCTATGGTTCAAGTACAACAATGCTCAAATAAATATCTGCACACTCAATGAATCCTACTACAAGCACTCAAGAAAATATTCTAACTTTCAAATGAACAAACTAAAAGAGCTCTACTACTACTATGACTTAATTCTTTATAGACATGGTTGGAAGCTCATATTTATAGTTTTTACTATAGTATTGTATTGATGGGCCCTCATAGATGTAGCAAACACTAATCCGACATAGCCCCATTGATAGTGCAACACCACATAAATAGGGCCCCATTGGTGGGGGGGCCCGTTAATGAGGCCACATCAATGAGGGTCTATCGATGTGCTAGTTTGATGCTCATCATACCCCCACGATTGAATGAAAAATCATCCTTGAGCTCCTTTAGAATATTGGAAAGGTATGAGATTATTAATTGACTCTTGACATAACAAATTAACTTGACAAAACTAAGTCCCTGAGTGTACAAATCAAAAAATTACAAAAATTATGGTGTTCATGACACAAAATTTAACATCATGACATGAATACATAAAAATTTGATAGCACATAATTTGATGGCATGAAGGCAATGGAGAAGATCAAATAGTCCCAGGTGGTGGAGGGTCTTGAGGTTTTGAAGGACCTTCACCAGCTTCAGGCATGTGGAATAGCCAAGGTAGCTATGGATTTCCTACTATAGCTACAACATCTAGTGAAAGGGGAAAGACATCTAGTAATGTCTTAATCTTCTCCTCCTGACTTAAAGGATCATTCATAGTCCATGCAGTAGTACCAATGTGGGCTAGAATGGGGATATCTCATGGAGAAGGAATTATTAGGAACATCTCCTTCATGTTGACATACTAGGCAGCAAATTATTTACATTTGATATCAAATGCCTTAACTGTAGTCTATAGCTCTTAGTAGTCCATCCTCTTGGCCAGGTTCTTGGAAATTGATCATTCATCAATGAATCATGCATTGAGAACTTTGAGTTCAAAATTTACTAATGCAAACTTATACTTAGTGTCTTTGTAATGCTTGAACTCAACCTTATATAACAAGTATGAGTTGGCCACCTATTTCTCTAGTTCTAACCATTGTTGTTTGATTGTCAACATGGATAGATTTGTGTAATGGAGATTGACAAGCTTCATATATTCTATCATCTTTTGAATTTGTAGCTCCTTCATGAAAATTTCTATTTTATTGTAGGCATCTATCCCATCAATGATTGGTTACCACACTTCTTTTTCTTTCTAGAGCTATTAGAGAGTTTCATTCACTTTCACCTTCACCAACTAGATGTGTTTTCTATTTACTTCCTTTTGTAGATTGACTAGTTCTCTACAATGGTGCTTGTGTCTCTTAAATTTGAGAGCATCCGATTTCTAGGTGGGTACCTCAATTGTAGTTTTTTGGCAAAGGGAACGAACCTCCTTCATGTAGAGATTTTTGTTTTTTTGTTATTAATCTTCTTAGTTTTATGTTTGCTCTAGTTAGTTGTTCCTGCTATTGATGGATGAAAACTATTAATTGTTGGTTGCGTGCATTAACATTCCATAGGTAATGGATCTCTACAATCAATTGCACATTCTCTTAGTGTGTTTGTTGCAAGGCCTTTTAAATTTTATGCTATGTAACCTCTACCAAGGATTAGCACAACACCATCATCTCCATTGCACCCTCAGCCCCTTTTAGTCTAGTGTGAAGCTATTCCATAGCTTCATCTCTTGTTAGTGTTAGGTTGAGGAATATAGTTTTGGCAATCTAGGCTCTTTATTCAACAACTTCTATAGCCAAGTGTTCATTTAGCTTCTTGGCTCTTTTAACTTGCCCCTCCACGATGATGTTTTTGCCCCTTGCCTTAATTAGCTCTAACTAGGTTGTAGTAATACTATCTAGAAGATCAAATACATCTAAAAGTTGTTTCCCAGTTCCCACCAATTGGTCCAGTAGTTCTTCATGCTATGCTACATTTACTCATCCACTTGTGATTCCTGTGAACATCTACACATCCTTGAGTGCAATGACATGTAGTCCAAATGTCACAAGTGCATTGAGCATTTCAATAATTTAGTCAACAAATAGTTATGCTATAGTCTCCTATCCTTGGTGTTGCATCACCAATACAGTTATTCCTTAATTCTCCTCTAAGTTCACAAAGAAGGTCACAGTGTTCTCAGAGATTTCTAAGAGTGGCTATTATTCTACGAGAGATATTGTAACCTCTTTGGTGGTTGAATTTGACCTTATAGGTAGTTGCATTCTTTGGGCTGAGAAGATGGATCCACCTCCACCCATCAAGCTAATTCTTTGGGCCACCTCATTAAGGTGACTCATTATTGCTTTGTACATAGATGGATCACCACCAATTGTTCCTACTCATTGCTCTTGTTCACTCAAGAGCCATTCTCTATATTTATGCAACCATTGGACATTTGCAATGACGTCTAGCATGGTTGTTTGAGTGGTGCCTGGAGGTGGTGGTTGTTGCTCCTCTTCTTAGATAGTCATTTTAGTCATCTTATCTTTCATCATTTCTACCCAATTAGTAGCTAAAACTTTCCTGACAACATCATTGGTCTAGTGGGATATTCCTCCTATCTAATAGAATTTCTTGATATGGCATGAAAGGAAAGAGTGCCTTCCTTCCATGTTCATTTCTTTAAACCACTTCATCTCTAGACAGATTAGCTGTGAAAGGTTAACAGGGAATCTCCCACTTAGAGTAGTACATTCTTAGGCAGAGAAGGCAATGATTTTTCTTGGTCTCACTATGAGATTAAGATGAAAGGCTATAATCTTATAGTGTGTCCTCTCTACCAATTTAAGTGTGCCAAACTCTTTACAATTGACACCATAGAACTACTAAATCCATTCTTTCTTTATGCTAGGATCTGCCTACATTGGGATCTTAGCAAGACTTTCCCTTGTTTTAGGCAACCCAAATGTTATAGCAATGACCTATGCTGAGTAAGACATTGAGATGTCCTTGATTTTCATTCTTAATCTAAGCTACCTATTATTCTAGAATAGGAATGTCTCTTCCATGTACCACTTCCGAATGGAAGTGATGATTGGCCACATTGGAGAGGCCTTTAGCTAGTCCTGTACTTCTTTTGTTGTTTTCTCTAGGAATGGACCAGAGTTTAACTCTTGGACCATTGTTTTCTAGACTTCTCATGATTTGATCTGATTTAGACAAGCCTATATCAAGGTCACCTCAAGATTCTTTTGTGGTACTAGTGCATCATCCTGATGGGAGTGTTCTATTGCTGTTGTTGGTTCTGGAATCTATTTGATAGATTCCACTTCTGCCTCTTTGCTAAGAGGACCTGTGGCATGGGTTGCCAATGATTCTTCTTGGTCTTGTTCTTGACCTCTTTTTAGTCTAGGTTATTTCTTCTTGGGTTGAGATGGTCTTGCTTCCTACGAGTGCTTCCCTTTAACACATTCATGGATTAGTAGATATAATGTGTAATCCTAAATATTTGAATACCTTTTCTTGTTATTTAGTTACGCTTTGGCTAAGGTAGGACCATGGTAGATTAATTATTTTATTATTATTTATTAATTTTATATTGTAAATGTTACCTCAGCTTGTTGGGAAGGTTTAACTCTTGTAATTTGGTGTTTAATAGTTGATTTCTTAGTTAAACCTTTGTAGGAGTTAAAAAATGGTAGATTTGTGGCCCCCATGATGAAAAGCCTACCTCTAGTAGTTGTAGGATCTAAGAATGAATTGATTTGGATAAATAGTTAGGAAGTTTTTGGCTCTAGAATGTTTTAGCCTCTAAAAATACAAAAAATCTTATGTTTGTGAGAAAATGTAAAATTTTTCTTTGATGTGGCCTTATGTTGATGTGGCCTTATATATGGGGCCTCATATATGGGTCTACTCCATTGATGGGGTCCTGTATATGGGGCTCATAGGAAAAAATTTTGAATTTTGAGTATCTCAAAAAATATAAGGAATTTTTCAATGAATTTGGAGTCCATGGAATTCCAAAAAAAGCCAAGAATATGGTAAAACCATTGAATAGGGCCTTTGAAAGCTTAAAAATTAAAAATTTTGATAGAGGACATGTTTAATGAACAAAATATATAAAGGAGCACATAGTGTGATGTAGAAGATGGGTGTACGAAAGATTCTAACTACAAGAATGTCTAAGGACAAGGTGCTTAATGAACCCAACCAAGAGATATGCAAGCGGGACCTTTCCATAGTAGGCACATGTCTTATTTGATCTTACATAACCTCAACCTAAGGAGTCTATGGACCCAATAGGTGATTAATGGTTCACAGAAGTTAAGGTCTAAAACCTAGAAGATTCTACTTAAGAATTCAAATACGTTAGACCAAGACACAGAATCAAGAACATGGACACCAGTAGTGAGGTGAATTGTGGTTAGCATAGATGGATGATGAAGAAGGTAGAATGAAATTTCAAATTGAGGTCATAGGAAGTCTGTTATGGATTTGTGTTTAAAGTGACTTGAGAAGATCTATTCTTAGTTCAAACCAAAACCAACCCCTTTCAATGACTTTGCATCACCACTCCAAGACCGATCCACCGCCTTGAGATACAAGAGTGCTTCCATAGAACAACCACCATTTCATAAAAAGGAGAAAATAGAAGCAAAAGTGAGAGAGAACCTTAGTTAGAGGGGATCTTCAAACATGGTTAACATGTCTTTCTAGTCCCATAACCAGTGCTTGTAGCTCATTTTTTTCTCTAAGGTGTGTGCTTTGAATTTTCATCATGCTTTTATATATATATATATTATTATTATTATTATGGATGGAAACTTCACCATGCAAAGATGTTATTTGACTTCTTGTTATTGGATGATATGGAATGGTAGAGAGTCTATGAAAACACTTCAGCATCCAATTATGTAGAAGAGTACAAAGAGTATTAAGTCCTTTTGAAGTCACAACCTATACAAACCTTTGAGTCCTTTCTAATTCTGGAAACTACCAGGGTTGCCAATTTATTAAAGGTTTCTTTAATGAAAGGGACCTGAAACTTCCAAAATAAGAAAAACCATAGAGTTTTTGAATGGGTGGATGTCATGGACTTACTACCTATTCCATGAAAAAGAAACGATAACTAACCCATTGGTGAAAAATTCAAAACTAGAAACCAGACACTAGCAAACAGAACATTAAGCGTAAAGCACCATTAGTAGTAGCTATAGCACCACTATGTCCTATTGGCACAAAGCATATTTATTAGCAAAAATTTCAAAATCACACTCAAACAAAACAAAGTAAAATATATAAGAAAGTGTAAAATATTCAAGGAAGATTCAAATGTACTAATGATGGTGTAAAAAAAATAAAAAATTGTGTAAAATAGAAAGAAATTTTAAAATTAAAAAGGTGTAGAATAAATAACTTACAGAATCAAAAACGTGAAAAACAAAAAATAGAAAAAATAAGGATCCATATGGATGATTAGCATGGATGTCCATCTCCCTAATGATTGATTTGGAAGGAGGAGATCTAAAATATTGAGTAAGGCTATTCATATATTGAGGTATTTATTGCATTAGCTTGGTTGGGCTCATGGAAAAGCTTCAATTGTTGGATGTTGACCAACTAATTTTTATTTGGGCTCTTAGGTTTGTATATGGTCATGTTCCCAGAAGGAAAGATTTCATCAATTATATAAGGTTCTTTCTACAATGTTTGGAATTTTATTTTCTGGGGTACATGTGTGCGGTTCTAGTAAAGAGCTTTATCTCTTGATTGAAATTTCACTTTCCAAATTCTAAGGTCATGTCATTTTTTGTTGAATGTCTTATGCACTTCATTCAAAGATAGAGCCACTAATTAGTTTTTGTCTAGCATGTTGAGGTTGATCAGTCTTTCTTTTTGTGCTAGACTTAGGTCAAGATTTAGTTCACAAGATGTTGAGAGTGTATAGAGCTTGGATTGAATTGGGAGCATTGGAAGTTTTCTATACACTAGCTTGTAGGGAGAGTAGCCAATAGGGAGCTTCCATGTTGAGTAGTAGGTCCAAAGGGCATAGTTGAGTTTTGTGCTCTAGTCTCTCCTATATTTGCTTATGGTCCTTGTTAGGATCTTTGTGATCTTCTTATTAGTTACCTCTACTTAACCATTGGCTTGGGGGTGATATGTTGTTGTTAATTTATGTTTGACCCCCAAGCGTTGCATGAGTTTTCGAAAAGTGACACCTATAAAATGAGTTCCATTGTCAAAAATCAGTGCTTGTCTAACCTCAAACTTTTTTATAATATTCTATTATATAAATCTAGTAGCAATGGATGATGTACAGTCAATGATGATTACTAATTCTACCCATTTAGTCTAGTAGTTGGCTACTATAATAATATATGCCTTTTTCTTGGACATGGGTGTGATGGGACCCATGATGTCTTTGCCCCATATCTCAAATGGTTCTAGTGGTTGAATCCACTATTCAGTATCCTCCATTCATGAGCTTCTTGGAGAACATGTACTTAATTCACATCAGGGACACAACAATGAACTAGGCCATTGGTGAACACCTTATAAAGGTATTTATTGATTTCCATGAAGTACTTTGCTTGATGAAGAAATTTTTGTTTCTTCGTAAAGTCCAAATCTTGTGACATCTCTTGTGTGAGAAGGTAAGTGAGAATTTCATCATACCATTTTGTTGTAGTAAGCACTTGGTCATTGATTACTCCTATAAAGAGAAGTTCATCTAGAAATTGGTCAGAGAGTGGGATCTCCTCCTCTTTGTTATCCCATCTTAACCAAGAGTGATAGTCAACAATCACATTTTTAGTTCCTTTATTATCTACCATTGTGAGATCAAATTCCTACAAGATCATGAGCCACCATATGATATAGGGGTCCGTCATTGGCTTATTCATTAAGAAGTGGATGACACTATGATCTATGTGCACAAACACCTTATAGCCAAGCACATACTGCCTGAACACTTTAAGAGCATACACCACTACCATTAGTTCTTTCTTAGTTTTGGTGTAATTCAAGTGTGCACCCACAATGATTTAGCTCATGCAGTGGATGTAATATGGACATTTCTTATTATCCAACTGCATAAGCATAGCTCCCAAGGCATAATTAGATGCATCTATCATTATGTGAAATGGTCTGAACCAATCTAGTACTCATAGAATTGGAGCTTCCATGAGTTTTTCTTTTAGTTGTTGGAATTCATGTTTACATTGTTGGTCTAGATAAATAGAGCATCTTTCTTTGTAAGCTTGACCAATGGCTTTGCAATCTTAGATAAATCTCTATGAACCATCAGTAGTAACTAGTGTGTCCAAGGAATGAGAAGATATTTTTAACTATCTCTGGTTAACATGTGATTCCTTAGATGACCCTTATCTTTTTTATGTCTACCTTAATCCCTTCTTATGAAATTTGGTACCCCAATACAATGTCCTTCTAGACCATTAGATTGCTTTCCTGCCAATTGAGCCTAAGGTTTGTTTCAACACATATTTTTAGAACCTACTCAAGGTGATCCACGACTTGCTCAAATGTAGTCCCATAGGTAGAGAAGTCATCCATAAATACTTCTACCCCACTACTAATCTGCTATTGAAAAATACTAAAGACCAAGTGTTGAAATGTTGCAAGGGCATTGCATAGACCAAATGACATCTTACAATATGCAAAAGTTCCCTAGGGACTTGTGAATGTTTTCTTAGCTTGATCTTTAGAAGTAATCTAGAATTGGTTATAGGCACTATAACCATCCAAAAAGCCATAATAGCAATGCCTAGAAATGGTGTCTAACAGTTAGTCCACAAATGGCAATTAAAAATGATCTTTAAATGTTTCCATGTTCAACAGCCTGAAGTTGATGTAGACTTGCCTCTTGCCATCTTCCTTTGGCATAATTATGAGTGGGCTAACCGACTCACTATCCATGGTAGGATAGATGAACCCTCCCTTGAGGAGTTGTTCTATTTTCTCTTTGACAATCTTCTTTAACTTGGGATTTTGCTGCCTTTGTGGTTGTCTTCTTGACTTCATGGCCAAGCTGATGTAAATGCGACATTGGTGTATCCTTAGATCGATTCTAATCAACTTAGGATATGACCAAGTAAAGTTCGTTGGGCATTTTTTGACCACCTACAACAACTTATCTTTTTGTTAGAGAGCAAGATTTTCATTGATTATAATTAGCTTACCATTGTTTAAAATTTCTTACTTCATGCAGATTGGTAGAGTTTTTAACTCTAAGGGCTCCTACTTGAAATTATTAGGGATTTCCAACTCTTCCCAATAGGTATCATCATATTCATCATCAGAGAGTTAGTGATGAAACTTTTTAACTTCACCCATGCCTTCGACATAAGCACATGTCAAGCTCTTAGTTGGTTCTATGCATAATGTGTTACTGTTAGAGTTAATAGTCAGCCACTAAGTATCCTCCTATTTAGTGGATGCTACATATAGGAACCTTTTGATATCAATTTCATACATACATTAATTGCATGTTTTGAGGAATTTACTTTTAATGGACTAGATTTTCTACACACAATTGCATCGATTATCACTGTACACAATGCATGAAACACACTTCTTCTCTAGTTATCGAAATTCATTTTCCTTGGAAATTTCCAAGGAGACATCTTAGATGTCCATCTGTGCATCAACAATACTTTATCAAGCCATTTCCATAATGATGGGAAAGTTACCTTTGCAATTCTCTACCTTGATCACCAACAAATTGGCATGATAATACCACCCACAAACTATGGTCACAATGTCCTCCACTAGCCCCAAAGAAATAGTGATTGGCTAGTTTGCCAATGCCAAACTGATGTTGCTCTTCTTGAGAGGCGGTAGTTTCCAAGCCTTGTACATGTCATGGGAGATGAGATTGACACTAAAACTAGAATCAAGAAGAGCCTTGCATGGCTCATGTCTAGCAATCTGCAAGTAAATAAGAGGACTTCCTAGGTTAGATATTTTCTTGGAAAGGTTATCAAATTTGATACAATTGGAGATAGCATGAGTTAACATCAAAGTGCAGATCCGAGAAGGAATTTGGTTTGAAGAGTTCTAAAATGTGTTTGATGTAGAGGATGAGGATGTTGGAGATACAAGGAAACTAGACACATTAGGTTGTGAGGGTTTGGGAGGAATATTGGATTAGATAAATGGTTGTTTCTTGGAACAATTGTCTAAACCACTCAGCTAGAAGGCTAGTTGTAAATGTATAGCCCTCATAGCATTTTGTTGCTATGGCTGTGTGAGGATTTTGCCTTGCATGGATGGACAAGGAGGTAATTGGGTTGAGGGAAGAGGGATGTGTGAAGACACATGTAAAGGATGGTATGGATATGGGTGCTCTCCTCAAGTAGATGGTGAATGAGTTTAATGGTACTGTAGAGGATAATAATGATGCTAGAATGATGCATGGCTTGTAGAGGTTCATCAAAAAATAGGTGGTAAACATAGTATTCATATGGATTTGATTGCTTGTAAGCATACTTCTATCTTGGTGGTGGAATTCCCCAAGATTGTGGTTGGTGCCACTATTGATATTGTTCATATGGTTGTGTTAGAGCTCCACTTAGGTAGTAAGATTGTTGTTGCTAGTGAAATTGCTATGGATTACATTGAGGATAAGGTAATTGTTTGGGTGCTTTCCTACATGCTAGTCAAATATTTAGTGTGTACACCATAGACTCTTGTAAGTGTGAAACCATAGGGCAGCATCCTTTAGGATGTTCATATTGACAAATTTCACATCCATCATTATCATCAAAGTCTATTTCCACATATTCTTCAACTACAGTAGCTTTTCCCTTACCTCTCTACTAGGCACGTTTAGCTTCTTTTTGCCTTCTGTAGTTATGAACACTATTCTACTCTTTGGATTCCTTAGCAATCATCATAGTAGTTTTGAATTTTTCATCCAAAGAGTCCCATAATTTATCAACCTTTCCCAAAATATTAGAAATATATTTTTGTATGGGCATGTTTTTCCTATTCACCACTTCGTTGACTGGTGACTCCTCCTTGTCACAAAATTGGACCTCCCTTTTCTTGATGGAAGGGTCTCTATGATACTCTTATACACTTTTCCTTTTTCATAACTCACCTTCTTCTTTTGCTACCTACTTTATCAGCCTTTGTATCTAATGAGATCTTAATTTGGAAAGTCTCCCTTGAGAATAAACCCAAACAGTTCTTTTAGTTTCTACTCTGAGCCCATATATGATCTGATGGAGTTATTCCCTTTGAGAATAATCATGGCTAGGTCATCAGTGTAAGAGAGAGTAATATCTACCCATGGCAACATCCAAGGGTTCCTGTGTTCCTTGTTTCTAGCCTTGGATTTACCTTCTCAAATTAGACACTGTAGAGTACATTTGGTATTTGTCATTAAATAGTTCTAGCATGGTACTCCATCTACCAATGGATTTTGGCTCTAAAGATCAATACTAGCTTTCAGTCTTCTTGATGAGTATCCTAGGGAAGAGTTTGAGTTTTTGCCAATAATTTTAAATTTTCTACAAGGCACAGACATCATGGAAAGCTTCTAGATGTGTCTATAGATTAGATTTATATCCCCTCTCATATCTTGAGATATTTTTCATGTCTAAACACTTGATTCGACTATCTTTCACATGCTTAGTTGGGATCTTTACTCCCTCTACAATGTTAAGCATGCTTTGACTTGCCAATAGAGGCTCATCATCATAATCATTGCATTGTCATTGATGATGTCCTATGTTATCCCTTTGTTCATTACAAGATTTTTGGTTAGTATTAGTGTCCCATTGAGTACCTTCATCACGATTATTCTCTCTATGAAATCTCTCAAAATTAGAAGAATAGGAAGAAGAGGATGTAGATGAAGAGGGAGAAGAGGAAGAAGGACTACCACCACCATGATGTTTGCCAACTTCCATTTGGTTGTCATGGCCATGGTCAATAGATTTCTTATTACCTTGATGCTTATCCTATCCCTTACCTTGATTTTCATATTTTCCCAAAGTCGTATTATTGATTATAGACTATAGGTTTAGGGCCACACTCCCATCATTAGTAATAAGGGATGGAGAATTATCATGTTGAGAGTCCTCAGAGGGAGGGTCCTTGTTGTCATCATAGTTTAGCAAGAATAAAAGATTAATGAGTCATTTCCCCTTCATAGCCTCATGATGCTTCTCCTGGTGTCAATTTCACTTGCATTGTGCTTTAGTGGGATGGTAGTCCTGGTAGTCATAGTCATGCATAACATACTCTTCTTGAAGATCATGGATGCCTAACTTCCTAAGAGTTCGAAGCAACATCATGGGCACAAATTGATTGGAAGGAATTATGATGTTGCCTTTCATATCACTCCATTGTAACTACTCATCCTAATGTAGGATGAAGGTGAAGTTGGGCACATACTCATTTCAATGAGTATATACCACTTTGCACTCCTATGGGACCAGTGATTTAACATCATCATGCCTATGAGAAGAAGAATACATTTTGCAAAATAATTAAAATTATTAGTGTGCTTTGTAATTATCTGTCATCTGAGAGTGATGTTGACCTTGGGTTTGTCCAATGATATTAATAATATTCAATAATCCTAGATAGTGCAAGTTTCAACAAATAGAGTCCTCAACAATACTGCCAATGATGAGTGGTTGAGCTACCCCTATGCCCAACCATATGAATCACAAAGAATTCACACACGATCTGGTCAAATTTCATAGACTCTATAATTTCCAGTACACTAATCTTCTAGGAAGTGAACCTTTCCCTAAAGGTCATTCATTGTCTTCCCAATTACACTTGTGATGCACATGGTATGGTTAAGTGTAATCGAGGAATATGATTTTTATTTTTCTATGTATAATGTTATTTTTTGCTTAAAGTAGAGAGATGAAATAATTTAACTAATTTAGTTTAACTATTTAAGTTTAACTAATTAATGATTCTCTAACTAGTCCTAACATAAACATCTGGTCCCACTTTTTGTACATGTCTTAAACCCAAATGTCCACTACTAGGTTACCAAGTGCTATGCTACTAAGCCCACCAAGTAATAACATTTCTAGGATTACCAAATGAATACATGTTTACACTTAAAGTGGTTGTACTTATGTATTTAACTAATTTAGCTTATCTTACTTAATCACTTAATTAGCTTAATTACTAAGAAACATTGAACAAATAACTAAAAAATGAAATGAAAGAATAAAACATTTAAACTATCTAGAGTGCTACAAGGTACATCAAGAAGCTCATCTTTATTGTCATACATACTAGTGTGGTTCAAGTAAAATAGTGATCAAATAAAGATCCATACACTCAATGACTCCTACTATGGGCATTTAGGAAAATATTCTAACTTTTAAATGAACAAACTATAAGACCTCTGCTACTACTATGAATTAATTCTTCATAAACATGGCTGGGAGCTCATATTTATAGTTTTTTCTATAGTACTATGTTGAAGGTATCCCATATATGTAGTAGATGCTACATCGATAGGCCCAGTTGATGGGGAAAAAACACATAAATAGGGGTCCATCGATGTGACACTTTGATGCTCATCAAAAATCGAAACCAAGGGAAAAATCAAAGACATAAAAATGAGCATAGAAAAAATCATCACAATTAGATAAATAGAAAGAGAAATTTTCACCATAGTATGTCTAATGATGGTGAATCCTAGTTGTTCACTAAGAGCATGACATAGATCATAGAGGTAGTTAAAATATCCCACATGCATTACAATGAAAGTTTTATCAAAAGGCTTGATATAAATAACATACCTAAATTTGCAGGAGGCTATGATTCTAATCCAAAATATCATTTGAAAGTCTTACATGATGCTTGCATCTTACAAAACATTGAAAGTTGGTTGCAATAGCTTAAGCTCTTTCCTAAGACAGTAATAGATAAAATCGAAGTGTGATATAGATCATTGAAACCAAATTCAATCCATCAGTGGTCCACAATGTTGGAACTCTTCAACAAGAAATACCAAAGCTATGAAAGGGTGTCCAACCTAAGGAAACAAATCCAAGAATGAAAATAAGAATGACATGAACCCTTAGATATAACCCTAGATAGATGCTATTCTCTACTGAATAAATGTCTAGGTCATGGTTTCTCTCAAGAAGAGAAAATTTTCCACATCATAGATGGCCTTCATAATCAAACAAGAGAGATCCCTGGGGTGTAATCTCAAGGTCAATTATATGAACTAGGAACCCATTCAATTCAGAAGCTAATTGAGTATGTGGAGAAAGAAGAAGGAGAGCTATGTAAATGGGAGAATTTTGAGAAATATCACTTAGACCTAACTCTTCAAAAGAATAAGGTCCATATCTATGATAAGAGAAAAGAGGTAGCTCTCAATGAGGTGATTTCACAAAAAACCTTATCAATACAAAAGTTTATTGGTGAACTTGATGCAAGGTTAGATAAGATGTCAGAATGGATAAATGAAAAATTGACAACTTGTATAGAAATCATAGAGGAGAGAGTAACACAAAATAAATCAATTGATCATAAAAAAGGGAGGAAAATGGACCAAGAAATAACTAGGAACACTTATCAGCAAAAAGAGAAAATAGCTGTAGAAGAAGAGGCTATATGAAACACCACCAATTTCAGGCTCTTGCGATTCAATGGAAAATTTGTCTAAGTGTCAAAACTTGGATAAAATTTTTCTAAGTCTAGTGTTATGCTCTATAGCATAGATAGTGTAGCACACCTCAAGTCTTGTTTTTTGCAAAATTTTTCTAAGTCTACCTGCTACAATCCCCAGCATGGCAAGCATAGCATACACTTCCATGGCCAATTTTCATAAATGTCAAGCCAGAGGTGGTCAAGGGTTGCATGGGATGGACCAAATAGTTTGGAAAATTTTCTATCTCTCGACCTATCAAGGTTGCTATGCTCTCCAACGTACCTAGCTTGACACATGTCCCAATTGCTAGTCTACCCAACTACTAGGCTAGAGTCTATCGAAAGTGTTGAAGATGGACGAAATAGTTTGACAAATTTTGTATCTCTTAGGTTACTATGCTCTACTATGCTACATAGCATAACAAGCTTGACATAGGTTTCAGGGCACAATTTTACCTAAGAGTTGGACAAGGATCTGTCAAGCTAGCTTTACATGGAAGATGCATTTAGCATATTTTCTGACTTTTGAGGTTTTCTGTCCTACTACACCCTAGAGTGTGGTTCATATGCCATGAAGAAACATTGCAAATTTCATCAAAAGTTATTAAATTATTCATGCTATGCTCTACTATGTTTTGTAGTGTCGCTAGTGTGACAGGCATGGCAAGTTAAAATTTGCAAAATTTCACTAAGTGTTCTTGCTATGCTCTGCTATGTTATGCAATGTAGCTAGCTTGACATATATAAAATGCCTCCAACAGCCCCGAAGAAGCCTCCAAAACTTGGCATCGACCTTCATCTCAGCTCCAATGTCCCTTTGGTAGCCAAGATTAGTAGTTTTCATTTCTTTTGCACCACCCATCGATCCCCAAAATTGTCCCTATGCTTGACCCTACTCAGAAGAGGAGGAAGACGTAGTCCCGGAGTGCAAACTTTAAGTTGCATTGTTTTGACATTATTTGTAGGTACATGATGGTCTCTCAAACTCTAGCACATGTAGTGCAGGTGGTGTGGTCATAGTTCCATAGTCTCTAGGTTCTTGTTCCTATCCCGCAAAGCATAACACTTAGCTAAAAAGAGTGTAACATGCCAACCTAACCCTATCTATGCTCATTCCATGTGGAACCCAAGACACATGGCGTCTGATTCACATTTCAAGCCAAATCTAGCCCTATAAATTCCTTGACTTTTAGCACCCTAAAGGTTGGAAAATCATAAGAGAATTGAGCATTTAAGCATTCCTAGCATCTTCGCTAATCCCAAACCTAAGCAACCAAGCTTCACACCTTAGCAAGTACTACAATGCATTCTTCCCCTATACCCACAGAGCATGATGATAGCCAACCCAGTAGGTTTAGCCTCCCTTGCAGTTCCTAGCATTGTGTCTCAGACATCCTAGAGACTGTGATCACACCACTATGCTACCACTGCGCCTGTCTGATGCCACATCCCATTTTCACATCTTGTTCAAGCAAAAGATATGCTCCCCAATTTTGGGATGGTGCATTTCTCTACTCTCAAACTTTTATTTCATTTTCTTTTTCAGCATTTTTTTTTCAATTTTTAATATAACTGTTGCATTTCTCTACTATCAATACACATTTTCACATTTACATCACTATTTTTGGGCCGTGACTCTACGCTACACTCTTGCTTGTTGTCCTAGTTCCCACATGTAATGCTCCATAAACTCCTTTTACAAATGGATATTTTTATACCATGTAAGTCCCTATCTAATTGACCAGATTATTCACAACACCTCATTTTTGTTTCTCTACAATGAGCCTCGCACAGATTCGGGGTTAGGTTGTACACCTATGGACCTCTCAGTGGTTTAGCCACTAATTTTTTCAAACATCGTAGTTTTTGGTGCTAGAAGGAGGGCCTTTCATTCCTTTTGTGTTCAAGGGTAGTCCCATGTGCTTTCTACACCCTTATTACTAGTAGCAAGCTAGCATAGATGTAACACCCCTATGGACTTGCCATAGTAGTAGCTAGATCATAGGCTAGTATAGGAGTTGTCTATGTTCTAATTGGTGTACATTAGTCCTAGTTGATGGTTCCCCTAGAATGTCGTAGGATGGAAAGCCCAAACTGTGTCCATTGCATCAAGCTCTAAGTGTTCTATAGAGTGTAACAACCCTATGAGTGTAACAGTCCCTTAGAGTGTAATGAGCATAATGCCAAAGATAGCCATTTTTTTAGCATTCCAAGACTTAGTTATTTTTGGCCTATTTTTTATAATTTTCATAATTAGCCATTTTATTTTAAAGTTTTCTATACTTAAACATTTTTTGCAAGTATCTTCTCTTCTCACATCTTTCCTACATAGCAAAATGAACCCCATTAACACCTCAGCTGCTACCCTGAGCATGGAGGTGGCTCATCCCATCCAATAGGTGGGAGATGTTGAGCAACCCCCTAGCCCTATATGATGACAATAGCAGTCTCTTAGACTACATAACCAATCACCCAAACATAGGGTGCCTAATGATGAACAGTACAACTTCCTATGCACAAAGCTTCAAGTAGGCCTATCATTGGACCACCAAGAGATGCAAGTAAAGCATAGTTTCAAGATCATCCATCGAAACAAGAGGGAAATCTTTCCCACCCTTGATGTGGTCATATCATTCACCGACAACTTCAAGTGGATCTTGGACTAACTTATCAGGGTGAGATGGCCAAGAGAGTAGGATGCAGCATCAAAATATTATGAACCCCTGTAGGATGGACAAGAGAAGTTTGAGTCCTACTTTGATAGTGACATACCATTCTACATCTCAATCCAACATCTTCCTCTCATTTTCATGCTACACCAATCATAGTCCTCTACCTTCTTTGAGGAAGTTTTGACACTTCCACAGCCCAAGTCCCTATTAGTGGTAGCTAGCTACAAAGTCCTATGTATGCAACAAGGTATAGGACCTTCTACTTTCTTTCCCTTTGTCATTTCTTCCTAGTCTATTTAGCCTTCACAATCGACATTTGTGACACAAATGCTACCATATGTGCACACCATGCCCATATTGCAACCATAGACAAGTCACATTTCCTTCATCCCAACCATCTTAGTCCCACCACCAAAAATAGCCCTAGCCTCAACTATGTGGTAGGCTACAACCTCTATAACTATGGTACAACTATCACACATGTTGTAGTACATGCAATAACAAACTTACCAAGCATCACACATGATGGCATAGCCCACAACGGGGTAGTGGGCTGCTTCAATGGCACCACCAATAGCATAGATAATGCAACCCTTCACAGCATCTCTAAGTTTGAACCAGGTGTTCCAACTTATTCAAACCCTCATAGAGGAGGTCAAGTGACTTAAAGTGGATAACTTGGAAATGGTCGACATAATGGACTTCTACCAAGATGATCCCATTAGCCATGTGGTTCCTCCACTAACACTACCTCCTGGGGTCCAACTCCCCCAATTCACAAAATACAACGGTGAGGGTGACCCCAATGCTCACTTAGTAACTTTCGATTTTGAGTGCCTACTATTGCAAGCCTGGACACATGTAATCATCCCCTGTAATATTTCTATTTATTTACTCTTTAAGATCATCATGGGTAGGGCATGGCTTAGCACCATTGATGCTAGGCTAAACATGAGAGATTTATCCATGATGATCTTGAAAGAGGACAATAATGGAGCCATCCATATACAAATAATTCCATGCATAAATACTAAAAGAGAAGGGTGCAATATTGGATAGAATATTTAAAATACTAACATAGACACCATACCAGTCCATAGTAATAATAAAACACAAATGTGTGTAGAAAGAAGAGAAAAAGCCATGAAACTAAAAGACATCTTGTGACCACTAATTGAGAACTCTAGTTTTCTAAACATATGGATGGATACACATGAACCACTTGCTAATTCCTATATGAAGAAACTGACTCCAACTAAGGACTTGGAAATGAAAATATTAACTTATGAACACATACCAATGGGAAAGGAAAATAAGAACTTAGATGATCAAAACTCAACTACCATCAAGATAACATGCGATAATCATAATAAAGTTAAAATCCTAAACATGGTAAGATAACCATCCAAAGTGTACGATGTAGGAGATCTAGGGAGCATTTTCCTAATACTTGCCTAAGAGTTTAGTCAAGGGGGAGACACCCTATCATGACCTGGTAATTAATAAGTGCTTTTTCATTTTCTTTTCATTTTTCACATTCTTTTATACTTTCTAATTTCTTAAATTTTCACATTCTTCAATATTTTTTAATTCTTTAACATTTTTTCATTTTTTTATACTTTTTCATAATTTTTATCATCTTTCCCATTTCTTTTTTACTTTCTTTCAAACCCTTTGTAAATAATTTTTGATCATTAATAAAATATATTTAAAAAAGGCAAGATGTGGCCCAATAAGGTGAAAATTTATCTATGAAATTAATTCATAAGAGACTGATTACTTGCCAAGTGAGTCCACTTCATCTATCCATCCATTCCAATAATAAGAGATTCTTAGCATGTCCATAATGATATTCTTTGCATCATCAAACTAAGAAGAAAGTTGTGATCATTATGCCTAGACAGAAAAGTGAAGAACCAAGGGGGAATGATAAGGGTGTAACATCAAGGGGACTTGTGGATTCTTTTGGATTATTATTTTAAGTTATATCATGTTACTAGGTTGCATTATATCCTTGTAGATCTAACAAGAAATGGAAGTAAGAGTAAAATAAGTGCTATCTTAAAAGGTTTGACACAATAACAAATAAAGGGTACAAAATAAGTTTCTTGGGGTTCCATTAAAAGGAAATGCTACCCATGCCTGAAGGTAGGTGGTTTCTCATAAATGTAAAAATAAAAATATAGTGCCATGAAGAAACTCCTTCCTTGAACAATACGCCAAGTGATGAGACTCCTTGTAACATTGATAGTTTTACGATTGTAATTCCAAGCGATGAAATGATGTAATGTCACTAGTATGTGGTCTAAACTTGGTTTGAATCTTGGAAAGAAAGGCTAATGATTACTTTAACCACTAATAAAACACAATAATTTATTATGCCTATGGTTAGACACCTCATGTCCCAATTTCTGCAGCCCCTTCTAAGTCCATTTCATCTCACTATTTGAATAATCATAACTTATGTTTTTATGTATTATAGAGTTATTTTCTCAATTTGGTGGTACTAACATGTGTTTTTCTTAATAGGTATGCATTACATTCAACTCCTTAAGTGCCTACAAACACTTTTAGGCATGCTTATACAAGGGCATTAAGGGCTGAAGCCTACTTTGTAGAGGATCGACTTGTATAACTGTTGTATCTTATACTTGCCAAGCGATTCCTCATCATCTTGAACCTTCAAATTCTAATAAATACTTCACATATCATTCACACTATCCATTCTAATAACACAACAATGTTGTCTTTCTCATTCATTCGATCAATACCTCATATACTTTCATAGACTAAGAGTCCTTAATCATAGACTTTCAATGCTTATTTTTCATAACTAAAGCATCATCTCCATATCAAGACCCTTTTAACATGATGCATATCTTCCAACTATCCTATGGGACTCAAGTTTTTCAAAGAAAAACATTTAGAAATTTTGATTTTTCTATGCTAACATTGTATCTATGATATTGTTATCACTTATGATATTGCATCTACAATGTCATATTTATGATATCGCACCCATAAAAACTATATATAACATAGTGGAGTTAGAAAAATTTTTCATTTCTAAATTTCATAAGAAGGGAGTTGTTGTCAATTTTTCTTTGTAGTTAAGAGCTCTAACACTCCAACTTATAACACCCATAACTTGCTCATTATTACCTCAATTT
>MNCI01025661.1:80181-98235 GCA_015680685.1 Gnetum montanum
GCATGCCTTAGGAGCCGCGATCTTTCGTTGGAAATCTCCAAGATAAACATATGTGGAAAGATCGAGAAGAGGATAGTTCCATGCATCACATACAGTGATTCATCGGGTGATGACACGGAGGAAACGTCCCCATGTCACAGGTGTGCCCAAGAAACTCTACAACAAAGATGCCTTTCTGTAGCAACCACACAAGAAGTAGTAGACACCCCGTGGTTGACAGCTTCTCATAAGGGCAAACAAATATGCATGGAACGAACTGAGGAAACTCATGCCAACAACCGTGGCATAGATACATTGGAACGTGAGCGTCGCCAACTTCCAACCCTGAATTTAAGATCATCAATTGGGAGAAGTTGGGCACTGCTTAGAAATTCAAATAGGCGCTCACTACTTCGGATCTCTCCCTCACAACTCAGTCATGGGGGAGATGGCCACCTATGCTAACCATATGGGGCCCTCAGTTCTTTTTCAGTTTTTGTTTTACATGTTTTTGTTTTACAACGTTTTTGTTTTACACATTTTTGTTTTACAAATTTCTTTAACTTTTAATGTTTTTGTTTTACACCATCGTTATACCTTTTCTATTTTTTGTGTGTGTGTGTGTCATCCATCATGTAAGTTCGTCACCCAATAAGTGTTCGGGCCGATGGGATGAACTGTTTTTCATTGATTGCTCATGTTTGGTTTTTACCTTTAAGTTACATTGTTGATACTAAGGTGTGTTCTTTTGATATGGCAGGCAATGAGATCACTTCATCCATCCATCCATCAAGTCTATGGTTTCCCTTGGCTTGGAAATGTACAGTTCACCTTTTAATAAGAACTTCAATGAATAGGTAACTGGGCATTTCTCAAACTAAGGAAGGACTCAAGAATTGCAAAGGGTGTGACTTCAAGGAAACTTGATGTTTTTGTGTTGGTCATTCGCTTGGGTGCTTGGATGTTTTCTTCTTGGGTTTTCTTGTCATTCCGATGTTACCCAATAATCGGAAGCTAAGACAATTAAAATAAGAAGTCTTTGCATGGTGTGGTCCCCACGCATAAAAACACAAAACAAAAAAAAACAAAAAAAAACAAAAAAAGAAGAAAAAAACGCAAAAATCAAAAGTGAGGATTCAAAGCACACCCCTTAGACGAAATAAAATTTGGGCTGCAAGCACTGGTTATGGAACCAAAGTGTTCCCTCTAACCAAGGCCCCTCTCGCTTCCCATTCTCTCTGTTGTTCCATCAGAATGGTGGTGGCTCTTCGAGGATGCATCCTTGTTATCCAAGTGGATGGTTTGACCAAATGCATTGATGCGAAGTCACTGGAAGTGGTTGGTTTGAGGCCTGAGTTGGAATGAGATTCGCCAAGTCACATTAATCATGAAATACATAAGGGGCTATACACCACCTTGTTCTTGGGATTCCCTTCCACTTCTCTTCTTCCCATCCTTCTCTCCAATGTTCACCTCATTACCAGTTGTATCATTGTATATACTTTGGTTGATGCTTTATTTTCTTTTTGGTAAATTCTTACGGTTAAGACTTTAACTCTTGTTCCAAAGAACATTCCTAGAGCCCACGGACTCTTTGAATGTGGGATTGTCAGGGCATTAAAGGCATAAGCCTGCTTTGGGGAGGACCTACTGACATTCCTATTTGGAACATTAGTTAACTTCTTTTCCTTAACATTTTTGCAATTAATCAACATTTTTGTTCATTTCCATCATGACATCCCCTTCACCAATGCCATAGTTGTTCCTTTTTACCTATCTTTCCTACTCCTTTTTGTTCTCCATTCTACCCCTATCAGAGGTTCGCGATTAGTCATGGGGGTACGGGGGCTTGATTTTTCGATTTTTATCCTAAGCCCAGATTTTTTTGTTTTTCTTCCTAACCCCTACACCTTCGGTAGTCATCATCTACCTTTTCCCGGATCCATATTAGCCATACCACAACTTAGCCAAGGAACCTAAACCAAAGGAAGGTATGATTTACTTAATGATTCAATTACCCTTGCTAATATATGATTGTGTTGTGGGTGCAGATGACCATCATACAACAACAGAATGGATCTTGAGCAAACACTTGGAGTGGAGCAGCATTGAAGCCGCTATGCAAGGCGCAGAATCAATAATGAGCTTGTAGATGGACAATGAAAGGTGCAATCTAGGAGTTGGCAGCAACAAGACTCTTCTCTCTTCTTCTCTTCTATTCTCTCTCCTCTTTTCTCTCAGCTGCCAACTATGGCCTGATGTCATTGTAATAAGGTGTTTACCCTTGTTGTCATGAACACCAATTTTGTCAAGTCTTATAATAAAGACCATTCACATGTCATCCCATTAGTTCCATTTCCCCTAATAATCCCATACCTACCTGATATCATTGTAAAGAACTCGAGGACGAGTTTTCATTCAGTCATGGGGGTATGATGAGACACGACATGCACTGTGCCGTGATATCGCATCCCATGCAATATCGCATCTTCCCCTGCGATATCGCGTACGCGATATCGCGGTCCACTGCCATATCTTTAAATAAGAGGCAGCACTCCCTTCATTTCCCAATCCTGGCTAGAAGTAGCAAAGCTTTGGCAAATTGATCACTCCAGAGTTAGAATTTTTCCCATGTGCCCGAAGTAGGAGTCCTAGAGTGAATGGCTCTTTATTTGAGTAGCTTGTAACTTGAACCCAACTTGTGTACGACAATAAAGACGAACTTGATTGGATAAACCTTGCAGCATGTGGATTTATTTATTGTTTTTTATTTACTTCTTTCCTAGTGCGCACAAGTACGACTTGATTACGAGCATCTACGGACGTGTACGGCTAGTCAAGGAATCAGCTGCTTGTCGCAGTGCATGAGTACGACTTGATTACGAGCATTGGCTGCTTGGTAACCCAGTAGCGTATTCTAGGATTCTACACTTGGTAATCCCAGTGGTAGTACAATGTGTATGGCTAGTCACGGAATCGGCTACTCATTGCTAGGCTAGAACGTGTGATAAGTACGACTTAGTTATGAGCACCCACGGGTGTGTATGGCTATCTAAGGAATCGGCTGCTTATTACACTTAAGCTAAAGAGGTGCCTCAGTACGACCACTTAAAGCACTTGCGTTATGTGTGGTGATCCCAGTAACGATTAGCATTTGGTAAGCCACAGTTGCATAGTTCAGGGTGTGTCCAGTAAGTGGGAACGGATGCTGACGCTAGTTAATTTAGACTTAGGACATTAGTTAGAGTTAGTTAGTTTCTCAACCCTTTCCCCTGATAGCATAGAAGATAAACCGAAAAATACCAAAAAAATCACATACCTCAGACTTGCTTAACCATACACCGTGACACTTACAAGCAAGCCTGGGAAGACAACGAATGATTAACCCCAAGTGTTTCTTGTGGGGTTAAGGCATTTAGTCTGCGGAGTTCGACCGGATCGCGCATGCACGCTCGTATTCGTATGGTTGAGTGTAGGGGTACCTCGCCACTCATCAACCGACAATAAAGGTTGAGAATATTCTATATCATTGCAAGAATTATTTTTATATCTGTTTCCAATTAGTTTAGTGTTTACTTTTTTCCTAGTTAATGTCTATGATTACTTGAAATTTACTTTTAATGTCGCTAAGTAGAATGAGTACAACTTATCTTAAGCACATAAGTGTAACTAGTTGGTAACCCAGAAGTACTATCACTTGGTATGCCCAGTAGTTGCATGAAGTCCAAGGTGTGATCGGAAGATCAAGACTAGCTACTCCTCGCATAGGCTAGTTGAGATTTGTTCTACTATCACTTAGATTTAGAAACCTTTACTTTCACTTCATGTTTACTAGGAGCCTAATCGCCAATTCAACATTAGTATCATATACCTCATCATGAGGTAAACCATGCACATTGATTTTACTAACTCACATGGGAAGACAATGATCACAAATGCTAACTAATTACTAGTATAATCACATTGCCTTATTTGTGGAGTTTGACTAGGATTGCATGTGAACACTCGTATCTCGTATGGTTGGGTGTTGGATACTCCACCGCTCATCACTTGGGTATTAAATTTTCAACTAAATACAATTGAAATACTTGTGTCTCTTATAAAATATCAAGTAGCATACATGCCCTACACACTCTACACCAACAATGTAGATGTAATAATACTTGGGCATGAGAGGCTTGTAAATAGCTTTTTAATACTTTGGTACTACCTTTTCTTTATCTATCTACTAAAATGTGGTTGAAACTAGAGCATGTGAAAAAACATCTTTTACTTTATGAGTTTAAACTAAAAGTGCAAACACTATATGATATTATACTCTTCAAAGCTAATATGATGCTAGTAGAAATTGAAGCTCTTTACTAATTTGTATCTTTTCATCATAACATGTTAACTCATCCAAGCATTCATTTATCTACAAATGTTTATATAGCTACCAAGAGAGTGGATGGTTCAAATAAGGAATTGCGTAGCTCCAACAATGGAACATCCACGCTTTAAGTTGGATACACACATACTAGAAGACGTATTTAAAAAAAGGCATATGCGATGGAGCAGAAGGTAAAAAATATTTCTATATACATTATGTTCAAAGAAATGATTTTGAAAAAAGTACCCAATATTTATATTATGCATACATTATATTTAAAAGTGGCTATTGCTCAAGTACCTTGGATTACACCATCTATTAATAGAGACATGAAGATGGTATCACAACCGTAAAAAATAGTGTATCTACCTTTATAATGTTTTAGAAGATGAGCAACATGTTTTCTTAAATTGCCTAATTTCAAAACGTGCTCCTTTATGTTTCATGTATTCCATTGCGTCCACTACTTTTTATGAACTCTTTCATCAAAATACTTTATATTTGGGACACTTTCTTAAAGAGGTGTTCCATCTTCATGAAATGTTTATTAGCTCATTGAAAACTAAGTCGTCCAGTGGACCCACTATGGTCTCTCATGGACATAATAAATCAAAAATCTATAATAAAATTTCAAATTTAGTTTAACTTAAGATATAGCTTCGAATTTAGAAAATAAAAAATGTGTAAAAAATTAAAGTTTAAATTCTTATATTTATGTTAAAAAATTTATTAGAAATTAAAGATTTATTTTTATTCAAATTCTTAAAAAAGTTATTTACGGGAAGTTAAAAGCATCATGTTTTACCAGAAAAGGGGAAATTGAACAAGTTCTTCAAACATTAGATAAAATCCTCTTTTATTTAACTGAATTTGCTTTCGTATTCATGATGCAAGCAGTTCCAGAAATCATCTTTTAAAAAAAAAAAGAACACAGAATGCAACCATAATACTACTGGCGACAAGGGGATATGAACAGTCATTCCTTATTCTCATCAGCGACAAAAACCGACGCGCCGTACCGTATCTCTCAATGAAGATGGCTTCCAGGGAGATGAGCAAAGGCAATGAAAATTGAAAAGCAACCATGTTGATCAACTTTTTATTTATTAGTAGACATAAATATGGTGATACTTTTAGTTTAAAAGGCAATCTAGGGATGGAGACCACCACTAGGGGCGTTGTAACTGCACCCAAAAGCTGCCGTCAATCGAGCGAAGTTGGAAGTTGCTGCAGACATGGTCCGGCAAGAAAGTGGCGGGCACCACCACCACCAATACATGCATCTGTATTCTCTCTCTGTGTCTATTGTTGGTGTCGTTGCAGAACCGACGAGAATTCCAAGTGTGTCTCGACAGCAGCTCTGTGGTGAAAAATGATGCCACCATCCTCGGGAACGGACATGCGCTCTATCCTTGAGTTTTTGCCCCCTCCTGGCCTTTATTGCAAACGGCTTGTATGGCTTCTATGTTAAGGCGCCCAAAGAATTCACCGCTCTGCGCGTTTAGGTGCTTCATGCCAGTTGGTTCATGAATGCAATGCAGATCACTGTTACATGTTTCAAAATTTAAGTGCATGTGTTTATACATAATGCATATTTCCTCAACTTTTAAGGTATAAAAAGAGATGGAAGCCCTCGGCCAGTGAGAAATTGAATATGGCCATAATGCTGCTTTTAATGGACTTATTACGATTCTCTGCATAAATTCTCCTTCAGGATCAAGACCCAGATTGACCCAGACCCATGTTAGTATGTTGTGATAAGGATAGGACGATGATGATATTATTACCGTGTGTGAAAGCTTAAAATTTTGGAAAATAATATTGCTAGTAAAAGGAGGACTTTCTTTCAATATTTTTAGTTTCATAAATTAGTTTTCGCTGTCCAAGAGGATCACGGTTAAATACTTTTTATCTTAACGGTGAAGGGAAGCTCTCATCGGCACTTCTGTCACAATAGCTACCTAAGGAAGAGCTTTATAGCTTAGAGACCACAAACAGCTTTATTGTCATAATAATAACTTTTTGACCGGAATTATTGTTTTGGGTAAGGGTAGGACTATAAATGTGGAAAAAATTAAAAATTGTTGTTGTTAATGACCTTGCTGAACAATTAAAGATTACTAAAATAATGCTTCATTATAAGAAATGTGATATAAACAATTTCAAGAACTGTTGTATACTAGTTGTTAGTAATATTTTTGCTAATTTGTTAAGTATTATTTTCAAAAAAAAATAATCAGCAAATGGACAAAAGAATAGATTGGATGGAAATTTATTTATTTACTTTATAGATTTTAGAATAGCTTATCATTCAATGAGTCAGAAAATGTTATGGCTATTGCTAATTAAAACAGACCTTCCCATAGAAATCATAGAAATGATTAAGAAACTATATGAAGCTATTATCAAGATTAATAATAGTGAATCAAATAGTTATTTTCAATTTTGTAGCAAAGTTGGTGTGAAGTAAGACTATCCTATATCTTCAACTCTCTTTGGTGTCTTCATTAATGAGTGGCTATAAATATAGGTTCTCAAGTAGTGAACCTACTTCTTTATGTAGATGATCCTACATTATTATATATTTTGAAGAAAAGGATCTCTAATATGCTAGAAATTTCAGAAAATTTTACATTTCTTCTTATTTTAAAATTAATGTAGAGAAAACTAAAATGATGTTATGGGGTACAAGAAATTAAAGATTAACTACTAAAAATTTAATAATTAAAACACAAGCAAACACACTTACCAATGTGCATGGTAAAGCTTACCACTTTTATATTGATGAATGATAAATAGTAGTAGAGGACACCATGATGGTATATCCTTACATGCTACACACTCCTCATAGGGCAGACAAAGTCTCCAAGCTTGGTATCCAATAGGACTTCCAAGAGCCTCATAAGGTTCAGAATGACATCATTTTTGGAAGACAGATCAAAACACCTAAGGGCTTTACAATGAGTCCCTTAGAACAACAACCATGGTTCTCTTACAAGACACACCTAATACCCTTAGGGAAAAATTAGAAACACTTGGAAATATGTCAAAATGTGCTAAGCATAAATGCCTCAAGGCATCATAGTACAATTTAGAGTTTTCTCTTTCAAAAAATCGATAGCTCTTTATGAAAAAAATAAACAATCAAAAGATAAAATGCATAAAGAATGATCTCACAAAAAATATGATCTACACAATATGCATAATAGCTAGGGTACACAAAAAAAAAGCCCTAGAAAAAAAAAATGAAAATCAATGAAAATGAATCAAGAGATGACATTTGTTTCAAACCTTGGGAAAGAAGATGTGTAGTAGTACTAGAACTTCTAGAAGGAACAATAAGCCTTGTTCCAATGGCAACAATATGACTATGTAAGAGTGTGCTAAGACAAAAGCATTGATGAGTGGTAGGTACCTCCTATGCCCAACTATATGAATCACAAGTGTTCATGCATGATCAAGTCAAATTTCATGGATAGAACTATTTGTGACATCTAGATTGTTAAGCATTGATCATTGGACACTATCTTCCCACTTAGACTAGTGGTAGCTTTGTACTTATGGTTTAGTCCAAAGTGAGGCATATGGAAATTGATGTTGTTTGGCCTTTAATAATCCTAGTTGTGAATATGATGAATGTTAAGAATAATAATATAAATCTAAGTAATGGCAGTAAAGTAAATCTACTCTAGCCTATAGCGATAAGCATGCAGTCCTAGCTTACCATACACATCTTGGGCTTCACTAGCCATTACTAGGATTACCAAGCATTATGCTACTAGGCGAACCAAGCAATGACAGTAGTGGGATTACCAAAAGATTACACTTAAACACTTTAAACCAGTTGTGCTCATTCCACTTTATTAATGAACAAGTAAAGTAAAATACTTGTAAATGTAAATAATTAAACTAAGAAAATAGTAAAAACTATGCTAAGTTAAATATTAAAACTAAGTCAATGCTCCAATGATGAAAAACAATCTAGATCTTTATTTCTGAAGATGAACTGTGCCCAAGTACACTATACTTGAATGAAGATTTTGTACAACTACTCAACACCACATTTTCAGCATTCACTCTATTGCTAAAACTATGAAAAAAAAACTGAAAGAGTCTACATAAGGATGGAATGAAACTTATTCAAATCATGCCCATAGGTACTATATTTTAACGTAGGCACACATTCCATGATATTAGATATGTGATGACGTAGCATGTGCTACCATATTAGATATGCAATATCGGAGCTACGATGTCAGATATGCGATATCGTAGTTGATCAAAAATTAACTTTTTCATAAAACACCTATGACATAGCATTTATAATGTAGTAGCCAACTGAGACACACTGACAAGGATGCTACAATGTAGATGTGATGTAGCATCTATGAGATAGCATCTAGCATATCTCTGCTAATTGATGATTTATCATACCCATGCAATTGAGTAAAAACTCATCCTCGAGTTAATAGGATAGGACTAAGCTTTCTTTAAAAAATTGGGAAGGTATGAGATTATTGACTGACTCTAACTACTAACTGACTCTGAGTGTTGTAGTGGTGTGTACCAAAAATGACACAGTTTCATGAAAAAACAAAAATAAAATTTAAGGTGGCTCAATATATTTCGTATTTTAGGTAATGATGGTTATTTCATTGGCTTCTTTCCTTTATTGTTAGGCTTCAGGATTCTAGAATTGATATATGCTTATGAGCACATTTAGTATTTCCTCTTCTATCCTTGTCTTCTTTTCCATCTACTCCCTCTACTAAGTATGACATAGAGACTCCATTAGTTTTAACTATTACATTAGTTTGTTTATTTTGCTAGAATTTGTGCATTTCTCCTAAGTACCGTTCTCTACTATTGATTAGTGTAGGCCATAAAGGAGATGCTTGAAGTTGTGTCTTCACAACTTCTATGTTGTGAAGGTTCTACTTCTGGTGGTCTCTTTGGGACCATTTGCAAGCAACAAGGGTTTGAAATCATTAGCATGTTCCTATCAATTCTTAATACTTTTCTACCTTGCTCATACCCTTGGTTAGATCAAGGTCCTATCATATTATGAATGTAGGGTTAGAAAAATTTGCAAAAAAGGAGCCCCTTAGGTGTTATATGTTTGAATTACTTATGACCTTATATTATTTTTCTTGCTTATTATGGCCTAAAATAGTTGGCATTGTCTATTAGCAGTATTAATTCAATGGAACCCATAGAAATTTATTCTTGTGCATGGATTTTATTTTGATGGTGTCAACCTTACTAGAGACTACCTTCAAGCATGGATAACATGTCTTTCCAGTGACATGGTAAGGCAACACTTATTGTATTCTTACTTCCATTTTTTTTAGATCTACAAGAATATAATATAGCCTAACCAACATGATAGAACTCATATCACTAATCCAATAGAATCCACAAATCCACTTAGTGTCATATCCTTTTCATTCCCACTGGGTTCTTCACTTTTCAGTCCATGCATAATGATCACAAGTTTATTCTTAGTTTTATAATGGAAATAATATCATTATGCCCATGGTAAGAACATATTATTAAGTAAATAGAAGGATGAATGTTGTAGTCTCACTGCACAAATAATTAGTCCCTTATGACTTGATAACATAGATAAATCTTCATCTTATTGGACTACATCTTACCTTATTCTTGGTGTGCTTTATTAACAATAACAAATATGGACAAAGAAAATGAAAACAGAGTATGAAAAAGATGAAAAAGATACCAAGAATTCAAAAAGATGAAAAAAATGAAAAATGTGAAAAGAATGAAAAATCATCAACAAATAGAAAAATGTTAAAGAATTAGGAAATTGAAAAAGTATAAAAGAATGGGAAAATGTATTAAGAAATGTAAAAATGTATATCAAGAAATTATAAATTAAAAAGAATTGTAAGACAAAACATTAAAAACACTTATTAATTTCTAATCAAGATAAGGCATCTCCCCCATAACTGAACTCATGGTCAAGTGTTCAGAAAATGCACCCTAGTTCACTTGGATCATAGACTTGAGGTTTTATACTTACCATCCTTAGTGATTTAGTTTTTGTATTTTCATCCCATATAATTGTGATGTTAATTGAATTTTTATCATCTAAGTCCTTAGTTCCTCTTTCTATTGGTGTATGATTGTGGTTTAGTATTTCCATTTGTAATTTCTTAGTTGGGGTCATTTTCTTAGGATGGGAATTAATAAGTGATTTAGATTGTTCCATGCTTGTTTTGGATAGGAGATGGTGATTCCACGAGAGATGATATCAGTTGATGATATTCTAGAGAGTAATAGTAGTGATTCGAGGTAAAGGAAGTAGAACCATTTGGAGAAACATGTTGTTGAACATAGTAGTCACATGGGTCTGGTTGGTAATAAGGGTATTGCTAGTTTGTTGATAGCATCCCTAATGATTGTGGGCTTTTCCACTATGAGTGATAGTAGTTTTGAGGCTGATAAGAAATCTCATTAAAATAGTATGGTTGGTTGTAGGATTCTCTATAATCACCTTGGGAGTAAGGTAATTTCCTAGGTATTTACTTTTGTACAAACTTGGGATTCAAAGAAAAAGCTCCAAACACATGTAGATGTAACATAACTAGGAAATAGCTCTTTGGATGGTTCTAGAAAAGAGATTAAGCTTTCACCACTCACTCTAAATGTTCTACAAGGTGCAAGAATCATGGAAGGCTTATAAGTGATGTTGTGGATTAGATTTATAGCCTCCTACAAATTTAGGAACATTATTCATAACTTGTCATTTGATGTGAATTTCTCTTTGATGCGTATGGGGTATGCTAACTACCTCTATGATCTACATCATGCTCCTAGTAGCCAAAAAGGGTTCATCATCATCAAACATGTCATGGTAATGATTTATATTTCTATTTGTTTGATTATGATGATCTTGTCTATGCTCACTTTGATGATCTCATCTATTTTTATTTCCATCTTCATCTTGACCCCTTAGTGTATCTCTATTTCTATACCTACATTCATCCTTGTTAGAAATAGATGTGGAAGAGGAAGAGGAAGATGGGAACCTCAGAGAATCACCATTACTACTATATCTCCCTCTATGATCCCTTGATTTATCTCTTTTAAGTTTGGAGGAGGTCTTAGGATTTGAGGTCCTCTTTGTTCTAGGACTTACTCCATCTCCTCTAAGATCATTTGCATTAGTTGAATGTAGTATTTGAGTGTAGTAAGGGTCTAAATGAGCATAGGAAACCCCTGCTTGTGGTTGTTTACTCCAGTTTTCCTTAGTATAGATCCTATCATTTCTTCTACTATTGTTTTCATAATATGATGCATTGTTGGCCCTATGTAAAGAAGACATGGTTTTGTTTGACAATGTCTTTAAGTTAAAATATTAATATTTTGTAAAACATAGATCATTAATACATTTACAGTAATCATGTATAATATAACTAGTCTAGATAACTAGCACCATCCCTGGCAACAATGCCAATGATCAGTGGTAGGTACTACCTATGCCCAACCATATGAATCACAAGCGTTCATGCACTATCTAGTCAAATTCCGTGGCTGGGACCAGTTGTGGCATCTAGATTATTTAGCATTGATCATAGGATGTTATCTTTCCACTTGGACTAGTTTATGATTTAGTCCAAAGTGAGGCATATGATAATTGATGTTGTTTGGACTTTAATACTCCTAGTTGTAAACATGATGAAAGTTAAGAATAAAAATCTAAATCTAGGTAATGGTAGTAATGTAAATATACTCTAGCCTATAGTGATGAGCATCCAGTCCTGGCTTACCATACACATCTTCAAGTGATGTAACTATTACTTGGATTACCTAGTGTTATGCTGTTGGATGAATCAAGCAATAACACTACTAGGATTACCAAACGATTACACTTAAAAGCTTCAAACCAATCATACTCATTCCACTTTAGTAATGAACATATAAAGTAAAATACTTGGAAATGTAAATGATTAAACTAAGAAAATAGTAAAAACTATGCCTAGTAAAGAAGTAAAGCTAAGTAAATGCTGCAATGATGAAAGGAAATATTGATTTTATATTTGGACATGAACTATGCCCATGTACACTTCACTTGAATAAAGATTCCGTACAACTGCTCAACACCACACTATCAACATTCACTCTATCACTATAACTATGCAAACAAATTGAAAGAGTCTACCTAAAGATGAAATGAAACTTATTTGGATCATGCTCTTAAGTGATGTATTTATAGATAGGAATGCATCTCGTGATACTAGATATATGATGATGTAGCATGTGCTACAATATTGGATATGTGATATTAGAGCTATGATATTAAATATGCAATAACATAGTTGATCAAAAATTGACTTTTTCATAAAACACATGTGACATAACATATATGACATTATAGATGTGACATATCAACCAATTGAGACGCATCAACAGGCATGCTACAATACAAATGCAATGTAGAATCTATGACATAGCATTTACAATATCTCAGCCAATTGATGATTCATCAAGCATGTATCTTTATACAAACCTTAAATGCAAAGCAATCAACATTGTGAAAGAAGGTAAGGTTGTCTCTTTTGTAATCCAAACTTCTAGAACTTTCCTTAGCAACTAGAGTCCAACTAAAGTGATAAAAAAATGCTAGGAAAGATTTTTATTTTTCATGCAACTACTAGAATGTATCATTGGATGCTTTGACATCCACTCTATATCAAGTTCTTGTTCTAGTGGAACATTCCAAATAAGACTAGATGTCTACGTTGAAACTGATATAAATTTTTTTTGAATGTCCTAGAATTTCTAGAATATTCATCCTTTAGGTGAAAAAATTATTATATACCTTTTACATTCTATTGGAATATTTCAATAAATATAGAATGTCTAACTTGAAATTGGAATATCCACTTTCTAGATGGAATGTCCTCTCTCTACTTAGGATGTCCTAAAAAACATTGGGCCTTCCTACTTGATAGTCTAAATGATATTTTTGGCTCTTCAAAAATCTTCTATCATGATTCTTAATAATAAGTATTTGTAATTTAATTCTTCTTCTCAATATCACATTGAACACATTAAGTATTTAGTTAAGAATTCTTAAGAGTGAATGGGATCCTCCTTTCTCTAGTTGGGACTTCCCACTTATCTTCTCGTAAGATCTTCAACTCCTCTAAGATTCTTCCAAATGTTATGTTCAATGTTCAAACTCAACTTCCAAGTGTACTAAATCACCTCAAGGTTACATATAGGCATAGTAACTAAAGCACACTTTTCTATTTACAAATTTTGACTCACAAAAATAGGAAATTAGTCAACAATCATTTTTTTTTTTGTGGTGATGTCCAAAACCTTGGAAGTGGTTTATTTGTAAAGTCATAAAATCTTAACAAACCAATAAAGTTTGTGCATTTTATATCATCAATGAAACATTTCTATTTATTAAATCATACATTATCTTGATAAGCATATAACATCAAACATTGTACTAATCATATCAAATAACAAAATATATTCTTGTAAGTGAAAAATGTAGGCATGATCCTTTAGATCCCAAGGATGCATCTCCATAGTTCTAATAATTTTTCAACATCATACCAAATATAATAGAAGTATTTAGTCATATGCATTTATATTTAGACATGTCATTAGTAGATTGCTTAATATTCTTGCATCGCATTAATTACTACCTAGCACTTTAGAAGATATGGATGAAGCTGATATTTTGGAAAAAGAGATGATCTCTATCTATATCCCTTTGGAAGATTGTTTCCCCTCCACATAGGAATCCTAATGACCAAGATTAAATTCAAATAACCAAAATCCATGTTAAAAATGAAAGACATTTTCATACCTTAGTGTTGGTCCTTAAACACATGATATTAGTCAACACCATTGGACTACTTCCCAAATCATAATTGTTGATCATCATGGGGCTAATTTCAAATCCATGCTACTTTAACTACTCATGAAAACACTGGTACTTCCCCCCACCGCACCCCACCCCCCCACATGAATGTCTTATGACATTCAAGTTTGTAATCAAAGAGGTTAAGAATAAGCATGCAAGACATTTAGGTATAAATGGTTTCTCCTTCTTCATAGAAGCACTATTATGGCCATTAAATGGACTAATAGTTTAAGTTCTCTACTTAAAGTATATTTCTTGCACTCAAATGAGTACAAATTAACTGAAATTAAGCTAGTTTATAAAACGTGAAGCTTGCTCCTTACATAATAACTTAGAAAAGAAAGAACAAATAGAAAAATAAGGCTCATGTTCATTGGAAAAATGAGTATTAATGATGCATTGAAAGCATATAAGGAATGTGTGCATGTGAAAAGGAAGAAGAAAGAGATGGAGGCTCCCAACACTAGGGAGGAGAGTAGAATAAAGAGAGAGCCTAGTGTTGATGACCCCACAATCCTAGATATTCCAAGACCTAGAATACATGTTTCTCTCCCTTAAAAAAATCACCTAGCAGTTGGTTGATGTATTCAATTATAAGTCTTATGAGTTAGATGTAGTCATAGGAAGGAAAGAGGATGAAGCTAGTCCTAGTGGCACAACTACAAAGAAGAAAATTTGTTAGTTTCTTTTTATCTCTTTTTCTTTATTTGTGTTGATATTTATTATTCACATCTTTATGATATTTATCTCTTTATTATGTTAGTATCTTTATGGATTTTTATATTTTTAACATTTTTATATTTTTATTTTCATAGATGGAGAGGCTTCAAAAGGTTGTGGTAGTGATGTGAAGAATGCAAGAGATGTATAGACAATGGGAACTATTTTCCTACCAATGATAGAAATCATAATGATGGACATAGTATAGAGTAGGATATGATTTTGGACACAACATGTTTTTGTATATTTCACATTTTAAGTAATGGATATTGGATGGTATATATTTTTTATGGATATTTTATGGACTATTAGCTATGACATAAGACATTATGATACTAACCTATTATTATTTATGGATTTGAAGTATTTTATTTGTATGGGTTTTCTAGTTTTTATGCCTTTATGGTTTTTGCAATTTTTCTAATGTGTAAATGAAAATATGCATGATGCAAATAAAAATTGAAAATATCCATATAAAGAAAAAGCATAACAATAATGTTTGTGTTTGACAAGAAAAAATAAGTTTAAGCTAGAAAATCAATAAATGATGCTAAAATGAAGGAAATCTAAGTTAAACAATAAATTTCAAAAAAAAATGTAAATAGAAGGGATAAGGGATTACAAGGCTATGTGTTGGCTTTGGCTTTCCTAGCCTACAAATGAGTAGGACATTTGACTATTTTAACTAACTTAACAATTTCTAACTTGCTAAATCCTAAGTTTATGAATTCATAGGAGTTCAAGGATCATAGAATAGTAGTCTTTGATTCTTTTGCTAGTTGTTCAATGGATTTTTGTCCAATTAAAATAGGCTAGGATCCTAGGCTAGTCTTCTCCATTAGATCTAAACATGATACAATGGGGAATTTAGGATTAGGATTTGTATGAATGACTACCTCCTTTTCCTTACATGGAAAATGGATTTCTTGATACAAAGGAGAGGAGAAAACATAATGATAAGCTATCCAAGGCCTTTCTAGGATAGAATTTATTTCAGAGAAGTCTCTATTGATAGCAAATATTACTTTAAATGTGATACAACTCCCTATTGAAAATGTTAACTTAATCACTCCTATGATGTCTACTCTAGCTTTACTAAATGAAATTTAAGAGGAATTGTAATTCAATACATGACCTATTTCTCCAAGTCAAGTCAGTTGATGATAAAACATAAAAGGATATTGGATCCTACTCCATCATCCATGTGCACCATTGATAGGATCATATTATCTTTAACTCATATTGCGATGTAGATGGATAGTTAACATATAAGATAAATTGTAGGGTGTGTTTTGATTAGGGAGGTATATAGGAAATATTTTAGGAAGATAACAAATGAATTACAAAGGATTATTTTGGAAATTTCACATTATTATCCAAGTGAAACATATAAATCCTTCTTAAATGGACATTTAAGGGATCTTAGAAGATATGCGTGTTCTAGCTTCTAGGTTGTATAGGAGTGTTAAACATAATTCCCTCCTTCTTTATAAGTTCATGAACATTGTATTTTAGAGTGTTTCAATCCTTCATATCATGACCTACAACTTGATGGTAATAAAAAACCTTGTTAGGATTATACCACTTAGGCATTTAGGGGTCACTAGTTTAAAGATTTTTGAAATATGCTCTTATTTGTTCTAACACCTACTTTAGAGCTATGCCCTCCTTTAACAGAATATTATACAATTAAGTATATGTCATGAGAAACTTTTTGTACTTTGAATTATCTTTTTTGTGGTCTCTTTTTTCATTATCAAACATCTTTTATCCATTACTATTAGGTTAGGATTTTTGTTCCGATTCCCATCATTACTATTATTGTTATGCAATGGACTTGTAGTATGTTAGTTCATAGAAGCCACTGATTAACTTGCATTCTAAGATCAATTTTTTATTAGCCATATTATTCAACTTGTGGCTTATTCAAATGGATTGAGCTTGATGGGGTGATTTCAATTAGGCAAGAAAGATCCCAAACCATTAGCTTCTTTATATGTAACCATTCTTCTTGGCTGATTCTCAAGTAGTGCAATGCTCAATTCTTGTAGTACATGTGACTTTATAGTTATGATATGTCATCAGTGTCATAAGAATCTATGCCTTTTATGCTTTCATTAGTCTATGAATTTGGGAGGTGTAAGAGTTAGATCTATGTTTTGACATTGTGTCAAAGAGCATTCCTATGCATGCTTAAGAAGGAATGATCAAGTATAAATTGAGGAGGTAAAACTATAATAATGTGAACAAAATTTCTAACTACTAGAAAGGACCCTATAAGTTCCTAGGAAAATTTTCTTGACACTAGAAACCTATTGGTCCTCCCTCTAGTGCCAAAAATATTCTTGTGAAATTACTCCTTTTCTAATCTCACAAGAATAGCTCCATAATTTAAGTGTAAAATACCTAGCTTATGGCTATAAATAGTCTTTGGTTTGATGTAATGTTCACTATGTTAATGATAATAACATGATAGGACATGAATGTTGAATTGACTATGGACTTAGTATACCAAACTAGAATTAGGAATAGTAGGAAGTGAAAAAATGTTAGAAAAATAATGTTGAAAATTGCTAACCAAAACAAATGACTATGTATAAAATTCTAAGAAATTAACTAAGTATGGAATGGACTATGTGTGATGAAATAAAAATACTTTATTTCCTCACAAAATAATTGTTTGTCTTTGAAGGAGCACTAAGCTACAAGTATTTGCAAAAATGTAAGTATAGGACAATTGATAATATAAGCTCAATTCAAGAGAAAAATATATGTTTTATTGAATATTTTGAACCTCTAAAGGATAGGTAGGTTGATGGAAAAGTCACAAGAACAATCTAGAATCACTTTGTAGTCGAGACAAGGTGATTTTGACAAAGTGTTCTACTATTAATGTTGTAGTCTAAAAACTTATATATCTAGAAGGTGATGTTGAAGGATGGAAAATTCTCTCTTGGAACCAACTCTAACATTGGTTAAGTGATAATGAAGACATATTGGTGCTAGTCCTAGAGGTAGAAGTATGATCATGAAGCACACTTGTGACACTACTAGGTTTGCTGCACATGCTCATGAT
>MNCI01025666.1:0-17317 GCA_015680685.1 Gnetum montanum
CCCCACCCCTGTCATCCCCTCTAAGGTTGTCAAGGACTCTGTTTTAGTGGATGATTTCATGGTGAGCAGTGGAAGGAAACGAGTCAAAGCTTCTTTTAGTTCTACTCCTCCCTCTAGCTCCTCCTCACTGAACACTTCCATGGCCCCTGTCTCCACCAACAACTCCTTTTCTCTTTTGTCAGAAACAATGAAAGTTGATACTTTAACTTCCGAACCTTCCATTGACTTCTCATCCAACCTACCTCTTGTTTCCCCATGAATCTCCTTTCATGGAATGTTTGAGGCCTTACTAGTAGGCTTCGACAGAAACGAGTAGGCAACTTTATCTCTAGTCTTAATATAGCCTTTGATTTCATTCTTCTTCAAGAAATTAAGGTTTCAGCAGATCTTTTATCCTTTTCCGCTCATTGGTTCCTCCCTCATTCATCAATCCTAGCGACGTCCCATACGAGTGGGAAAGGAGACGCGGCCATTCTCCTCTCACCCTACTGGAAAACTAAAATCCTTTAGAGTGGTTCCGACTTTGGGCATAGAGTTTCTTGGGCCACCTTCTCCTCCTTGCATGGCCCTTTTGGCATTTGCTCGATATATGCTCCAAACGACTCCACAGAACGAGCTCTCCTTTGGCAAGAACTTGCAACTTCTCTTCCCCCAGTGCCTTGGATATTCGAAGGAGATTTTAATATGGTTGAATTCCCTCATGATAAGCTCGAAGGGGTGTTTTTTCAATTGCCCAATCTCGAGTTTCAGGCTTGGTCTGCCTTTAAGAAACAATTTTACCTTTTTGATGGGGCAGACACCTCTGTGGGCATTCCCCTCCACAGATTTACTTGGAGCAATCTCCATCTTGGACAAGCTCGCATCTACAGTAGGTTAGATAGGTTCTATTTCTCCACCCTTTCCTTCTAGCAAGCCTTCTCCACTACTTCGGTTCATTACCATGCCACCTTATTAGACCATCTTCCTATCTTCATATCTATCAAGATTCACAGCAGCCCTCACCGACAAAAATTCCATCTTTTCCGACTACACAACAATTGTTTTTCTTCCCCTATTGCCCAACTACTTCTATCCAACCTTTGGAATGCCGAACCTAGGCCCCTAAATCAGGTGGGTTGGATTAATTGGTGGCATCGTGCTTCATGTCGAGTGCGTAACTTTGCTCATTCATATTGTAAGGCTGTGGCTACTCGGGCCAAACAAGAATACAATAAAATTCACCTCACTATTGAACATCTTACTAATAGACTAGCTCAAGATCCCTTCAACACTCTAGTTCACGAGGAGCTAGCTAGAGCACAATTAGCCTTTTAACATTGGGATGTGTACCGAGCACAAAGTGCCTTAACTAAAAGTCGGCTCACTTGGTTAAATATTCAAGATGAACACTGTAAAGAATTTTTCAAGTACCTCAACACTGCTTCCCCTTCGCATTCTATTGACAAAATTTCTAGTGATGGTACCACCATTACTGACCNGGCTGAAAAAAATTCTTGGCCAAATCATTTCTCCCCAACAAACAGGATTTGTTCCTAGTAGATATATATTAGATAATGTAGTTGCCGCTTGGGAAGGTCTCAAGTGGGCTGAGGATGATGGTCAAGATATTCTCCTAGTGAAACTCGATTACGCTAAGGCGTATGACAACATTAAGTGGGATTTTATCTTGCAAACCATGACCAAACTTGGTTTTGGACCTAAGTTCCTGCATATGGTAAAATGTTTATTCTCAGACACTACTGCAAGAGTAGCCACTAACTTTGGCATTACCTCTCCCTTTCTAATACATAGGTCTATGCGGCAAGGTTGTCCTCTCACCCCCTATATCTTTATCATCACTGCAGACTTTCTTTGTCATCATATTAACCTAGATATTCAAGCTAAATTTCTCACTGGGGTCTACCTTTCTTCCTCTCAACAACAGCTTCTCAATATGCACTTTGCCGATGACTCTTTTTCTCTAGTTCAAAACACAGCCGCAAATTTGCACCACCACTTATCAAGGGTGGAGCAATATTGCACACTCTCAGGCTCTAATATAAATTGGAATAAATCCTCTGTTTATAGCTTTACGGGCAATTACAACCATGTGACCAACTATAACTGGAAGCAACTTCAGGATTAAGACATTGCTAAGCTTCTAGGAATCCCTTTTCATTTTAGAGGTTCAACCTCCATTCTTTGGGAGCAGGTTATTTATCAGATCTAAAAGAAACTTGATAAATGGAAGACTAAACCCCTCACTCTAGCAGGTAAATACCTTGTATGTAAGTCCATATGTGCATCAACCCATGTGTACTACTCTTCATGTTGGGCCCCCTCCCAAGCTACCTACCAAAAGCTTGAATGGCTATTCTGTGACTTTATGTGGTCCTCCAAAGATTCTCAGAAAGGATTTCATCGAGTCTCTTGGAATATTGTTACTCTTCCCAAGAATAAGGATGGCTTAGGTCTTTTGAATTCCTATAAGTAGGGAATTACCCTGGTTGCTAAGTGGTTGGTACAACATTTAGATGCCTCAGATATTATTGGGACCCTCCTCCAATTAAGGCTTCATCAAGCATATCCTAAAAACAAGCCCTTCTGGAAAGGCATCCATTTTGTTAATTGGATATTTTCCCCCCTCACTATCATTCTTCTTGGATCTCATGTTTTCAAAAGCATCTGGAGGGCTTAGCAAATTCTACATTGTGTTCATGGTGGTTACCTCTATCACCTGCTCCCCTTGCCATCACAAAGGCTAAGGTAGCTACCTCGTGGTATCAAAAGGGTGTCATCTCCTTAAATTGTCTTAGGCTGGCTGGTCATTGGATTTTAGGGGTCGAGTTTAACAATTTATATGGGGAGTCAGTGACAATGAACCATTGTCTAATCCAGATTTACTCCTTTCTCCAAGGTCATTGGCAGCTTGATGTTACAGTGCAAAGCCCTTTTCATGGCCTTCAATGGCTTAATGGGGTTAAACTCTTGACCTACCGGTCATCTATCAACTTTCATCTTATGCACAACCCATCCGAGGTCATTCACCACTGCAATAAGTATTGGCATAAACAAGAGTCAGTAACATTTTGGATTCCTGTCTTCCAACACATTTGGAAACTTCCAACCCTCCCCAAAATTAAGCAATTCCTCTGGTGTCTCCTCCACCATGGTCTACCCATTCGTAAACATTTAGAATATTTAGGGATTATCAATCCCAATTGCCCTCTCTGTGGTGGTCATGATGACTTTGTCCATGTGTTTTGGCATTGTCCCTTTGCTCAGCATGTGTGGGAGTGGGCTATCATAGTTTTTCCTTCATACAATCTATCTCAAGAGGATGTCATATTCGGATTTTTGAACATTACTTCTGTTAACCTCAAGTTTTTGTGGAAAGTTATTAGGCCTATTATTTTATATTATATTTGGAAGAGAAGATGCAATGTTATATTTCAAAGGACTGATTATTCTAATAAATGTTTGCTCACTAGGTTGGAGAAGTTGTAGATCTGTTGCCTCATTCATTTCCAACTCACATCTCAAGCATCAAAGTTTAATTTGGATAATCATCAATGGGTTCATCTTTTGTAGCCGTTGGAAAGTCCTGAGCATTCCAGTAACACTCATCATCTGTAATATTTGCAAGGAAGCTTCTCCTTTCTATTGAGTGGAGTCATCATTGGAACTCTCTATATCCTTAATTGAGAGCTCTTTGCCTCATCTAAATCTATGTCATTCTATCTGGTAACGAGTCAATTTGTGTGGAATTTTGATAATGCCCCTACTCAGGTTTCCTCCTTAAATACTTGTTCATTTTTATGGTTGTTCCCGAGTCTCATTTCCAGTGCTCCCAGCTTTCCATTCCCCTCATCCCTATGACTTATTCAAGTTCCTATAATTGATACACTTTTAATATCAATAGATCTTCTTTTCGGGGTCCGACACCCGCCCCTAAATTAAGCAAGTTTTCAACTTCACATCATGTTAGAATAGAGACTGGAAGATGGATTTTCTCTTGAAAAAAAAATACATGTAGGTTGTTGATGAGTCTTCCAATGGTATTTTGTAAGTTGATTGTAACCTTTGGACTTGGGAAGTATTTTATGTACCATGTGTTTAAAGTCTAGCATGCTCGATAAAGGTTCTTGGTCCTTAGGTTACACTTTGATGTTATATGCACAATTCCAAGCTCTCTAGGACAATTCTTACTTCATTTAGATGTCCTCAAATCCTTTTAACATGCTTACTTGGGTTTCGACTTATACCTAGGATCAAAGTACAAAGTCTAGTTTTGGGCAATAAGGGGGGTGGAAATGTGGGGATGCGCTATCTACCTTGTATTGGCACACAGAGACTAATGCACCTCCTTGATAGGCTTGGTTTGTTTGACTTTGGCTTGTGTGCATCTTCTAGGATCAATTTGGATTACATTAACAAGTCTTCATTGATGTTTAAGTGTTGATGAGTTGCATTTTCTTAGGTTTCATCAACGTGGCCCCATTGACATAGCCACATTGATGTGGGATTTAATGCATTGACCTGGCCTCGTCCATACAATGTCTATTTTCACCTATAAATACATGCTCACCTGTTGTGTTTATGGCATCTTTGGTCATAGTTGTAGTGAAGCTCTTGTAGTTTTCTTGCTCGAAGGTTAGAATATTTTTCTAAGTGCCTACAATATGTGTTAAAGAGTGTATGGATCTTTATTCGAGCACTGTTGTACCTAAGCACGACAGTGTGTGCAACAATAAAGATGAGCTTTTTGATCAACCTTGCAACACTTGAAATAGATTAATTGTTTATTTATGCATTTAATGTTTTATGCAATTTCCTTTAATGCTATAAGTAATTAAGCTAAATTAAGCTAAATTAAATAGCAATTAATTAATCACATAAGTACAACCACTTCAAGTGTACACTTGGTGCTTGATAATCCCAATAACACTTAACGTTTGTTAACCCAGTAATGTTAGACATGTTTAGGATGTGTACATCAAGTGGAAATGGATGCTTATGTTAAGATTAGCCAGGTGTAGCTAGTTAGATTCAATTAGCAATTTAATTATTTTATTTTATACATTATTCTTTGCCATTAGGCAACTTAAAGTATAAAACATAAAAATGATAAAAATCATATGCCTCAGTTGCACTTAACCATACCTTTGCATCTCACAAGTGTAATTGGAAAGACAACAATTGGAACGATTAGTTTCACTTTCTAGAGACTAGTGTACTTAGAAAGCTATAAGTCTACAGAATTTGATCGAATCGCACATGAATGCTTAGTGATTCGTATGGTTGGGCGTAGGGTCTACTCGTCGCTCATCATTGGCACTGTTACCAAGGATTTGTAGTTTGTTACAATCATTCAAAAAAAATAATTAGTGAATATTATTTAAGATCGTTGGAACGAACCTTAAGGTCACAATCATTTGAAAAAATAATAATTATAATTATAATTTAAGCACATTGAATTTTTCTCTAACCCAAGATGTCTTCTTCTCACAAGCATGATGACCAAAACTGCCAGTGCCCCAAGAATTCAAAGTGATGTATACTCATCCAAATGAGTTTGTACCTAATTTCACCTTCGTCATGCATCAAGATGAGCAATTGTAGTGGAGAGATATAGAGGGCAACATTGTGTTGCCTCCTAACTGATTTATTCCTAGGATGCTACTAGAAACTCTTAAGAGGTTGGGCATCTAAGATCTCCATGATGAATACATTGTGTAGGATCATAACTATCAAGACTACTATCTCATAGAAACACAACACAAATGAGATCGACACCAGGAAAAGCACCATGAAGCTACGAAGGGGAAATGATTCACTAACCCCTTGTTCTTGCTGAACTAAAATGACAATGAGGATCCTCCCTCTGGGGGTTCTCAACATGAAGATTCTCCACCCCTTAACTCTAGTGAAGGGGGCTTGAACCTAAATCTATAGTCCATTATCAAAAGTGGCAGTTTAGGAAAAAGTGGGAGTTAAGGTAGGGGCTCGAGTAAGCATCATGATGATGATAAACTTGATGATCATGGCTATGAAAAAAAAAGAGGAGGTGGTAGATACCATGGTGATGGTAGTCCTTCTCCCTATTCATCCTCTTCATCTACATCTTCTTCTTCCTCCTTTGAATTTGATCGAAACCATAGGGGATGAAATTGTGATGGAGGTGAATGATAGGACAATGATTGTAGGCCCCACCATGAATGAAGGGGTAGTAAAGGACATCATAGGCATCATCAAGATTATGATGATGATGAGCCTTTGTTGGAAACTCAAAGTATGTTGAACCTTGTAGAGGTAGTTAGAATTCCAAGAAGGCATGTGAAAGATAGTAGACTAAAGAGGTTGGATATGAACAATATCCTCAAATTTGAGGAAGGATATAACTTAGATCCATAAAGCCATCTTCAATCCTTTCACAATGCATGTGCCTTGTAGAACATAGAAAACAACTAGTAGAAACTTACGTTTTTCCCTAGGACACTCATAAAAGAAGTAGAAAGTTGGTACTACTTCCTGGAGTTGAAATTAATTCGTAGATGGAGTACAATGCTTGAGATGTTCAATGAAAAATATTAGATGCACTCTAGAGTGTCTAACTTGAGGAAGAAAATCCAAGGCTGGTGATAAGAAACACATGAACCCTTGGACGTAGCCATGGATAGGTATTATTCCCTTTTACATAAATGTCTTGGCCATGGTTATTCTCAGGGGGAGTAGCTTTTCCATATCATAGATGGGCTTTGATTAGAAACAAGAAATCTTCTGGTCTATGCCCAAGGGAGACTATCAAAACTAAGAGTCCATTAGATTCAAAGGCTGATTGAGTAGGCTGCAAAAGAAGAAGGTGAGTTGAGAAAATGGAAAAGTGCTAAGGAGTATAACCAAGATCCTTCCATTAGAAAAAGTAAGGTTAATTTTATGACAATGAGGGGGAGGTACCATTTGATCAAGTGTTGCAGCAAAAAACCTTGCCAATTTAAAAATTTGTGTTTGAAATTTCAGCTAAGGTTGATAAAATATGGGAATTTTTGAATGAACAATTTCAAACTGCTATGAAAATTTCAAAAGAATTTGAAGAACAAGATAGTGATCATGACCGCAGGAGAAAAAAAGAAGTTGAACGTGCCTACTAAAGGGATAAGGGTAAAGTTGTTGTAGTAGAAGAGGTTGTGGAGTCAGAATCAAATGATGATGATGGTGTGACATCTACCAATATGAACATCCTAAGGGATGTTATCTAGTTGTGTCACACTTATAGGAATCTAGGGTGTATGCTCTAAATCCTAGATTTACATGAAGGTAAGCACCCAAAAGGTTGCCTTATCCTCAAGGAAACCCAAGGAAATTCCACTAGCAACAACAACATTATTATTCAAGTGGAGCTCCACACAACTATACAAGTAGTGCCATCAATGGTAGCACCCACAATCATAGGGGATGCCACCACCAAGTAAGTAGTACCCTTATAGGTAGCTAGATCCATATGGGTGCTATGTTCAACAATCAATGTCTTTACATGACTCTACCAATCATGCTTCTTTTTAGCATTACTACTGCCCTCCAGTGTACTACAAAACTCATTCTCCATCTCATAGAGGGGAATCCCTATATCCTTATCACCCTCCTCATTATTTAGCACTTATTCCTCCATCCTCAACCCAATTACCGCCTACTCCATCCATGAAGGATTAAATTCTTATGCAGCCATTGCAACATAACATTATTAGGGCTATTAATTTATAGCTGGCTTCTTAGCCAAGTGGTTTAGAACCCAGATCCCATAAAAGACCATTCTTTTGAACCAATAGCCCTACAAAGCCCTCACCAACTTATGTAGTTGGTTGCCCTATGTCTTCTTCATCATCTGCATCCATTCCTTTTGAGAGCCCTTCAAATCAAACACCTCCCAAGATCCACATAATCATGTTAACCCATGTTGTATCTAATTGGATTAAGGCTAGCAACCTTCCCAGGAAAAGAGTTGATCTTGGAAGTCCTCTCATCTACTTGCAAATTGCAAAAAATGAGGCATGTAAGGCTCTTCTCAATTCAAGTTCTAGTGTTAATTTAATTTCCCATGAAATGCACAATGCCTAGAACCCACCTCCTCTCAAGAAGAGTAATATTTGTTTAGAATTGGCAGATTAGTCCATCATTGTTTCCTTGGGATTAGTGAAGGACATTGTGACCACTACCTATGGGTGGTCATACCTTGCTAATTTTTTGGTGATCAAAGTTGACAATTGGAAGGGGACTTTCCAATCATCATGGCAAGGGCTTGGTTGAGCACTATTGATGCATGAATGGGCATCATAGATCTTTCCCTAAATATTTCCAAGGAAAATGCATTTGGAAAGATCGAGAAGAAGAGGGTTCCATGCATCGCATACAACAATACCAGGTGCAATTGTATGTAGAAGCTTTGATGTATTTAAAGCATATCAATCAATGCATGTAGATAGTGTGTAGATGAATCTAAAATCCAAAAGTGCCTGTATGTAGCAACCAAAAAATAGGAGGGCATCCAGCTATTAACAGTTGATTCTAAAAGTAGCACACTTTGCATGGAACCTACTCAAAGCCTCACTTGTGCCTATGTTGAAGGTAAGGATGAACTAGAGCAAGTTCATCAGCAACTCTCCAATGATGAACCTGATGTTACTGATTGAGAAGAGTTGAAAATCCCTAATAGTTTTAAATAGAAGCCCTTAGAGTTAAAAATTCTATCTACCAACATCAAATATGCCTTTCTAAAAAATGGTAAGTCAGTAGAATCAATGCCAACCTTGCTCCTAAGTAGAAACAAATGTTGTTGAAGGTAGTTAACAAATGGCCCACAACCTTTGCTTGGTTGTATCCTAAACTCACAGTAATTGATCATAGAATATGTCAACATCACATCTATATCGATCTAGCTATGAAGCCAAAGAGTTAGCTACAACAACAACTAAAGTCCAAATTAAAGTAGATCATCAAAGAGGAAATTAAACAACTCCTCAAGGCAAGATTCATCTATCTAATTTTGGATAGCGAGTGGGTTAGCCCACTTGTAATTATGCCAAAGAAAGATGAAAAGTGGCATGTATGTATTGATTTCAGGCTATTAAACATGGTAATGTTCAAAGATCATTTTCCATTATCATTTGTGGACTAGGTGTTGGACACTATTTCTAGGCATTACTATTATAGCTTTCTAGATGGTTATAGTGGCTATAACCAAATTTAGATCACATCCGAAGATCAAGCCAAAACAATATTCACTAGTCCTTAGGGAAATTTTGCATATTGTAAGATGCCCTTTGGTCTATGTAATGCCCTTACAACTTTCCAACACTTGGTACTAAGCATTTTTTAGTAGTAGATTGGTAGTGGGGTAAAAGTCTTCATGGATGACTTCTTCACCTATGGCACTACATTTGAGCAAGCCATGGATCACCTTGAGCAAGTGCTTAAAAGATGCATAGAGACTAATCTTTGGCTTAAGTGGAAAAAGAGCCATCTCAAGGTCTAGGAGGGAATTGTGTTAGGGCAAAAGATTTTTCAAACAAAGATTCAGGTGGACCCTAAAAAGATTCAAGTCATCCAAGGAATAACTTGCCAACCAGAAACCATTAAAGATGTCTAGTCATTCCTTGGACACAATAGTTACTACCAATGATTCATAGAGAATTTCTCTTAAATTGTGAAACCATTGGTTGAGCTCATAAAGAAAGATGCTCCATTAATATGGACCAAGAAATGGGAAAAGATATTCCAGTAGATTAAGGAGAAGCTTGTAGAGACTCCAATTCTACAAGGACTTGATTGGTCCTAACCATTTCACATTATGACAGATGCATCAAACTATGCCTTGGGAGCTATGCTTATGTAATTGGACAATCAAAAACATATATATTACATGCACTACATACGTTAAAGCATTGTGGATACATAACTCAATTACATCACAATGGAGAAAGAGTTGATGACTATGATGTATGCTTTGGAAAAGTTTAGGTATTGTGTGCTTGGATACAACGTGTTTATACACACTAATTACAATCTCATTTGCTTTCTAATGAATAAACCAATGATGAGTCCCTATGTTATATAGTGGCTGACGCTCTTGTAGGAGTTCAATTTTACAATGGCAGATCGAAAGGAAACTGAGAATGTGATCATTGATCACTTGTCTCCATTATGATTGGACAACAAAGAGGACAAGAGTTCACTCTCTGATCAATTTCCTGATGACCTCGTCTTTGCTAGTGGAATAAATGAACAAGTACCTACTGAACCCAAATGATACGATGACATCCTCATGTATATTTTTACTTAGGAGATGTCATAAGACCTAGACTTTCGAAAGAAACAATAGTTTCTTCATCAGGCTAAACACTTCATGAAAATTAATGGACATCTTTACAAGGTGTGCATTGATGGCCTGGTTCATTGGTGTGTTCTTGATCCTACTCAACTATGCATTCTCCAAGATGCTCATGAGGTTCCTTGTAGGGGCCACTATGTAGGGAGACACATGACTATTAAAATAATGATGGTAGTATACTATTGGCCAACACTCTTTAGGGACACACACCAATTTTTCCACTCTTGTAAACATTATGAATGAGATGGTGGGATAACCACTCGAATAGAGGAACCTCAGTAGTTGATCTAACCACTAGAACCCTTTGACATTTGGTGCATAGACTTCATGGATCCCAATACACCCATGTCAAATGGAAAATCATACATAATAGTTGCTATTGACTATTGTACCAAATGGATAGAAGTAATAGCCATCACCGACTATGCATCTTTTACTATTGCTTGGTTTGTATAAAAAAATGTTGTAATAAGGTTTGGAGTGCCATGTGCACTAATTTCTGATAATGGTACTCATTTTATAGGTGCTACTTTCACAAGCTCATGCAATGCTTGGGGTTTGAACATAAACTAACAACACCCCACCATCCCCAAGCCAAAAATCAAGAAAAGGTTACTAATAGGAAGGTCACTAAGATTTTAAGTTGAATAATTAGTAGATATAGGAAAGACTAGAGCACAAAACTAAATGATTCCCTTTGGGCGTACCACTCCATAGGAAAGCTCTTTATAGGCTATTCTTCCTATGAGCTAGTGTACGGAAAATTACCAACTCTTCTAATTCAATTTGAGCTTTGTACACTTTCAATAGCTTGTGACCTAGACCATGACTTGAGCCTAGCACAAAAAGAAAGATTGATCAACCTTAACATGCTAGATGAAAATTAGTTGGTAGCCCTTTCTTTGAATAAAGTACACAAAGAATTCAATAAATAATGTCATGGCCTTAGAATATGGAAGGTAAAATTTCAACTTGGAGATAATGTCCTCTAGTAGAGCCCCAGACATGTACCTCAATGAACTAAGTTTCAAACATTGTGGGAAGGACCTTACATCATTTATGAAACCTTTCCTTCGAGGACCATGTTTATTTACAAACTTATGAGCCCAAAAAATAAATAGCTGGTCAACATGCAACAACTAAAACCTTTTCATGAGTCCAATCAAGCCAATGAAATGAACAGCTCATCAGATGAACTACCATGCTCAATGTTTTGGATCTCCTTCTTTCAACTCAATCATGGAAGAGATGGTCATCTGTGCTAATCATTAAACTAGCTCTTCAACTTTTCTACTTTTTTGTTTTACACCTTTTTATTTTACACTGTTATTTTTCCAAATTTTTATTTTACAACATCATTAAAATGCTTTATTTTTCTTGACTATTTTATAATTTCTTTTATATTTTCCTTTATTTTGGTGTGAATTTTCCAATCAAATTTCTTTGTTGCCAATAAGACGCAATGATGCTATGGTTGTTTATTAATGGTGGTTTGTACATAATGATTTTTATTACTAATGTATGATTTTTATTGTTGAATTATAATGATTGATGACTAAGACATGTTTCTTTTTCATGGAATAGGTAGTGAGTCCACATCATACACCCATCCACCAACCCTATGATCTTCCTAGTTTTGGAAGTATGAGGTCCCTTTTTCATTAATAAAACTCTAATAAATTTTTGACCTTTGTAGTTTTCAAACTTGGGAAAGATTCAAAGGTTTGAAAAGGGTGTGACTTCAAGGGGATTCAATCCTCTTTGTGCCTCCCTACTTGCTTGAGTACATGTATGTCTTCATAGATTTCTTACCGTTCAATGTTAACCAATAACAGAAAGTTGAATAAGTCTATGCATGGTATGTGGTTTCCATCCAAAAATCCATAAAAACATAAAATTTGAAAAAAAAAAACACATGATGGGAATTCAAAGCACACCCCTTAGACAAAATAATGGGCTACAAGCACTAGTTAAGGGACTATAAAGACATGTTACCCATGCTTGAAGGTCATCTCTAACTAAGGCTCTTTATCACTTCTTACTTCTCTTTTCTTATCAAATAAGGAATAGTGGTTGCCTATGGGAGAATTCTTGTATCTCAAGGGGGTGGACCAGCCCTAGAGTGGTGATGCAAAGTCACTAAAAGTGATTTTTTTTTATCTAGACTAAGGATGAACTTTATTAGTTCATTTAACCATAAAATTCATAAGGGACTTCATGTGACCACAATTGGAAAATCCATTCCACTTTCTATCTCATCCATCAATGCTTTCCATAACTCACCTCACTACTGGTTTCCATGTTTTTGTTCAATTTCTTAGTTTAACATGTTGAAATTCTTGGATAGATTTTTCTAGATTCAGTCCTTAACTTTTCATTACCATTAATCAATTGTGGGATCCATAAACTTCTTAGTTTAAGGTTATGCAAGGGAAAAAGAGGGCATGAGCCTGCTATGGGGAGGACCCACTTGCATGTCTCTTGGTTGGAGTAGTTAAGTCCCTTATCCTTAGACATTTTTGTAATCAAATCTTTTGCATTCCCCATTGGTTGCATCCAACTGTGTGCTCCTTAAGGCATTTCTCCAATCATTCTCCATCTTTTGCTAAATCTCAAGACCTCTTCATGTATCTCATTGTGTTATTGGGTTTTTTGGTTTTCATTTGATTATAATTTCACTTAAAAACTCTTGTATTTTTCAAATTTTGACTTGGTAAATGATGGTTAATAGCTATGTTGACTAGGCTAAGTTGATGTAGTTAACAATGTCGACTAGGCCCCATTGACGAGGCCCAGTCGATGCATGGGAATAATTCTATATATAGTGCCAATCACTTAGGAATTTTATGCCATTTACTTCAAATGTAAGGGAAGCCTTTGCAATTTCTTAGAGCTAAAAACCTTCCAAAGCCCATAACTTTCAAATGGTTTGTCTGATTCACTCCATTCTTCAGTCCTACAACTTTCAAAGGTACACTTTACATAGTGGGAGCCACAAACCTTAGGTTTTTGATAGAAAATTTTTCATAATTTTTCTAACTCCCCCATGGGTTTAATGAATAAAAATAATATTAAATCATCAACCAATGAAAGTTAAACCCTTTCAACACACTTTGGTAACCTATTTAATCAGATAATAAAAAATAATATTAAAATAATCAAAATGACCATGATTATAACTTAACTGAGTGTAACTAGCCCAAGAGATAAAGTATTTCAAATGTTTCAAAGTTACACAATAAGTGCTAATCCTTGGTCATGTTGTGATTATAAATGACACCTAGATCGAAATGTTCTTAGGAAGGAGAACCATCCTAACCAATGGATAAGCAACGTAGAGCTAAAGAGAGCAATGAGAAGTGTGCAGTGGAAAATTTCTGATAGATTTCCAAGGTAGCAGCCATAAGTAAACAATCCCATCGGGATGAGGCACTAAGACCAATGCCAAGACTTGAGGTCACATTAACTCAAGCCTGCCTTGATCAGATCAAGCCTCGTGATATCCGGCATTCAATTCTCCAAGAATTGAACTTTGGATCATTCTTAGAACATGCTTTAGCAAAAAGTCGAGGCACAGTTGTAGAACTCTCCCATGTGGCCAATCATGACTTTTTGTGGGGAATTATACATGGGAGAGACATATCTCTTCTAGAACGGTAGGTTGAGTAGGAGCGATAGTGAAGATTAAGGACATTCAGGTGTTCTACTCGATGGAGGCTATTGCGCAAGCCCTTGGGTTGCCTAATATTGGAACAAATTTGGTAGAAATCTCCACACAAGTAGACCTAGAGGTAAAGAAGGAGTGGACCCAATGATGTTATGGAGTGAGCCATAAGAAGTATGGCATACTCACCTTGGTGAAGCATGTATATTTCAAAATAGTGGCCTATCACCTCAATCTGATGGTGAGGCCCAATAAGGTAGCTACCTTTTCTACCCATGTGTATGTTCCTCTAAATGGAAAATTTCCTATGAACCTTTCACAACTGATCTATCTAGAGATAAAGAAGTGATTTAAGGAAAATGAACATGGAAGGAAAGCCCTACACTTTGCCTACCTCATTAAAAAACTGTGCAAAAGGTAGGAATAGTTCGCTACATTAATGATACAATCAGACATGCTCCTTTTGCCTCTTAGGCAAAAATGATGAAAGACAAGACCCTTGCCACAACCAAGGAAGAGGAGCAGCAACCACCACCTCCATTTTCCACTCACAAAAGAACATTGGAGTCCCACACTACCATTGAATGAATGCATGAGATTCGAGAGCAACTCTTGTGTGAGTAGGTGCAACGGGTAGGAATGAGTGGTGATAATTCATCTATGTATTGTTGAGCGCTGAGTCACCTCAATGAAGTGGCTTAAACCATCAGCTAGATGGAGGGATGTGGGCCAATTTGCTAGGCCTAAAGAATGCAGCTACCCACAAGATCAAATTCTAGCACCTAAGAGGTAATAGTCTCTCTATTACAATAGCAACAACTCCAAAAAATCTTTGGAAATGCTGCTACTTTCTTAGTACATTTGGAGGAGGGTGAGGGGGAAACTATCTTGGTGATGTAGAGGTGGTTTCCAATAGAATTGGTGAGGCATTGAATGCAATTGTGACATTTGTACCAGACATTTTTACACTCAAAGATGTACAAATTTCTACAGGAATAGTTAGTGGCAAATTAGATGTAACCCAGCATGAGGAGTTGTTGGATCGACTGATGGGAATTGGGAAACTAATTTGGATGTCTTTGACCTTTTAGATATAATCACTACAACCCAATTAGAGTCACTAGAAGTAAGGTGCAAATGCATTATCATGGAGGAGCAACTTGAAATAGCCCAAGCTCAAAACCAATTCTTGGCTACAAAGATTGCTGAACTAAGAGCCTGCCTTACTGATCCTACATTTCTCAACCCTACATTGACACATGATGAAGCTTTCAAATAACATCAAGAAAAGCTCAAAAATTTGAGGACCCAAAGGATACAATGATCTTTGATCAGGCCTTGGTCGATGCCATCATGCATAGTATCCAAATGGCCTTGGACCAAACTCACTAGGAGAATGTGACTTTGACTATAGAAAATCATTGCATGTAGAATGTTGATGTGTAGAAGTAGAAAATGTAAGATTTGATCCATGAATAATAGAAGTAGCTAGCTAGAGTGAATAATGAACTAAGAATATTGGTAGCTAAAAATAGAAATCTCTTCATGGAGGAAGTTCAAGCTATTTGTCAAAACTTTGCAATAGAGGTAGCCACCTAGAAAAATGAGGCTCACAAGTCCAAGAGAGTCAAAATTCACTATAGAGGCTAGGTTGGTCTACAAAAAAAAATCAATGAAAAACATATTCAGATGGTGAAGGAAAAAGTTAATATGGCCTTCTAGCAGCTCAAGGAGGGAGGTGATGTTTGGTAGCCTATTTGTGATGGGCTTACTGACTAAAAAAAGGTAGAGATCTACATGAAGGAGCTACTAATTGAGGAGATGACAAAGTACATGAAGCTTACCAATCTCCATTATACAAATATGGTGATGCTAATTGCTAGACAACTATGGTCTAAATTGGAGAAACAAGTGGCCAGTTCATACTTATTGTATGAGTCTAAGTTCAAGCATCACAAAGAAACCAAGCAGAAGCTTGAGGTGGCAAATGCAGAACTTGATGTTCTCAAGTAGCACTTCATTAATCAATAGTCTACAGTTGAGAACTTGGCTAGGAGAATGAGTGGCTACCAGGAGCTACAAAATGTAGTAAAGGTGTTTGATGTTAAATGTAAATATTTTGCTGCCTAGTTCTCTAATGTAAAGGAGATGTTCCCGGTAATGCCCTACCCTTGTGATGTTCCCACACTGACCCACATTCGTGATGTGGCATGGATCATGAATAATATTAGGAGTAAGAAGGAGAAGATGAAGATGTTATTGGATGCCTTTTATCATCCATCGGAAGTTGCAACTACCGCATGATAATCACAACCACCTCAACCACCACAGGGACCTGAAGCAAGAGAAGATCCTTTAAAGCCTTAGGAGCCTCCACACTTGGGACCATTTGAGCTTCTTTCTTATCTTTTCATCATCAGAGGAATTGTGTTTGTCATTTTTGTCTTGGTGTTCAATTTTTTTATATTGAACATCAAAATTTTGTAATGATTGTAAATCGATACACTTGGGCACTTAGTGTTTATTTGTGTTTATGTTCGTGAATGTCAGTGGTTAGTTAGTAATTCCATACCTTTCCAAAATTTTGTAAGAAACTTTTTTCTCCTATTATTTACTCAAGGATGACTTTTAATTTAGTCATGGGGGTATGATGAGTCACATTTTCTTAGGTTTCATCAATCGAACCCAAGAAAATGTGACTCATCATGACATGGCCCCATCGATGCAACCCCATTGACATAGCTACGTTGATGTGGGATTTCATGCGTTGATGTGGGCTTGTCAATGCAATGTTTTTTTTTCCTATAAATACACATTCACCCATTGTGTTTATGACATCTTTGGTCATAGTTGTAGTAGAGCTCTTGCAGTTTTCTTGCTTGTAAGTTAGAATATTTTTCTTAGTGCTCACAATAAGATTCAAAGAGTATACAAACCTTTATTCAAGCACTATTGTACCTTAGCATGGTAGTGTGTGCAGCAATAAAGATAACCTTTCTAATAATCTTTATAGCACTTTGAAATAGATTAATTACTTCTTTATATATTTAATGTTTTATGAAATTTCCTTTAATGCTTTAATTAATTAAGCTAAATTAAGCTAGATTGAATAGAAATTAATTAAGCATATAAGTTTTGGCACATTTGGCCATTTCATGGAGCAAGTTGGCAGGATTAAATTGGTTAAGAGTTTTTGGAGAAGTGGCAAAAATTTNTAATTTATTCTTTTTCTCTCAAACTAAAATTTTTGCTACTTCTCCAAAAACTCTTAACCAATTTAATCCTGCCAA
>MNCI01025666.1:22029-35219 GCA_015680685.1 Gnetum montanum
TTTCCCTTGTACTAACAACAAGGCTGAGTATGAAGCTTTATGTATTGGTATGAGAATAGCTCTAGACAAAAAGATCAGAGTAATCACTATAAAAGGAGACTCAAGATTAGTTTTTGAACAAGTAAAGGGTAACTATGTAGTAAAGAGCTCATTCTTAAGACCTTATAATCAAATTTATTGTAAGATGTTAGATCAGTTTCAACATTGCCAAATAGAGCATATAAACAGAGCAGAGAATCTTATAACAGATGATTTGGCAAAGGTAGCTTCAACATTAGATATGCAAATAATAGAAAGTTACAAGGATGTCATGATTGCAGAAGAACATCAGCCATCAGTACCAGATAATATAAGACATTTACAAGTATTTGAAGATGATGATCAAGTACTAAGATTTATGAAAAACAAACAAGAATTTGAGGGTCAAGTGATACTTGAAACATCATCAAACTCCAAAGCTAATTTCATTCCAAGAAAGATGATTGACTTGGAACATGAGTTCAAAAAAACTTTACTTACTCAAAAATATATACAAAACCCAAAAAGTCAAGCTCTCGAGGTAGTGAATTTTGGATTAGACAAGATGCCAAAGATGTTGAATGTTACAAAGGGAAGAGATTCGAGTTTCAAGAAAAACTTGTTAACATGTCTAAGAAATAATTTGGACAATTTTTCTTGGTCTTATGATGATCTTAAAGCTTTTAGACTAGATGTGATGACACATAAAATTCCTTTAATAGAAGGTTGTAAAATAGTTAAGCAAAAATAAAGGAAATTTAATCCATCATTTGAACCAGCTATGGAAACCGAGATTAAGAAGTTCTTGCAAGCACGAATCATATATCCAGTACGATATTCAACATGGCTTGCTAACCTTATTCCAGTGAGAAAGAAAAATGATGATATAAGGCTTTGTGTAGACTTTAGAAATCTGAATGATACCTCAAAAAAGGATAAGTATCCACTTCCAAGAATTGATGAGATGCTGATTAAAGTCTCAGGTTGTCAAGTATATTCCTTCTTAGATGGTTTCTCAGGTTATAATCAAATTGTTGTAGATAAGAATGATAGATACAAAACAATATTTATCACCAAATGGGGAACTTTCTCTTACTAAAGGATGCCATTTGGATTGTCAAATGCTGGAGCTACTTTCCAAAGAGCAATAGATTTAGCATTTAAGGGTTTATTAGGAAAATTCGTGGTGGTTTATTTGGATGATATTACAATATTTTCAAAGAAAAAAGAAGATCATATTAATCATCTCCAGCAAGTTTTCGATAGATTTCGTGAGTTTGGTATTTCATTAAATCCTAAGAAGTGTATCTTCGGGGTTAAATCCAGAAGCTTATTAGGCCATGTGATATGTCAAGAAGGAATTGCCATAGAAAATTCACGAATCCAAGCAGTATAGAATATTGAGCATCCCACAAGTAACAAATCTCTTAGATCTTTCTTTGGAAAGATAAACTTTGTGAAAAAGTTCATCCCTGGGTTTACTAAAATTACCAAACCTTTGATGCATATGCTAAAAAAGAACGTCCAAATAGAAAAAAGACCAGAATCAAAAAGAGATTTATTAGAAATTAAAATTGCTATACAAGAGGCTCCATATTTGGTGAAGCCTAGGCTTAAAAAAAATTTGGTTATATTCTTTTGCTTCGAATGATTCTATCACTGCCGTTTTTACACAAAAAGATGAGGAAGATCAAGATGAACCAATTGGATTTTTTGGGTATCAGTTGAAAGGTTCAGAGTTAAATTATTCAGAGTTAGAGAAACAAGCTTTTGCAGTCATTAAAGCACTTCAACATTTTAAGTATTATTTAGAAAGTTCATTAGTCCATATTATGCTAATTGAACCTGCAGTCAAGCGATTCCTAGCTCAAAATGAGATTGGATTAAAAAAAGGAAAATGGCTTGTAAAGTTGCAAAGTTTTAGATTTTCATTGGAAATATGCAAAATAATTAAGGGAATGGGATTAGCCAAGTTAATGACTAGAGAAAGTGAAGTATGTACACTTGACACCCGTGAAGAGAATTGGTATGATGAAATTCTCAAATTTCTTAATACAAGGAAAATCCCAAATAATTTAACTGCCAGTCAAAAGAGATCTTTCTTCAAAAGAGCACTAAGATTCGTTGTTAAAGATGGTATATTATATAAAAAATATTTTCAAGGGGTTTTATTGGAATGTGTTCATAATGATCAAATTAGTTTCATTTTGGAACAATTTCATGATCATTTGAGTTTATTTTATCAATCCCCTAAGTCAACTATGCAACATATACTTTAATATGGATATTACTGGCCTTCCATGTATCAAGACATTAGTTCAAAGATTCAAAAATGCTATAAATGTCAAATTCATGGGCCCAAAATTAAAAAGGCTAAAGCCCCTTTAAAGCCAATAGTTACAGATAGACCATTTCAGCAATGGGGTTTGGATTTTATTGGTACAATTACTCCTTCAAGAGCTGGACATAAGTTTATTCTCTTGGCTACTGATTATTTTACTAAATGGTCTGAAGCAAAGGCTCTAAGAGGAAGTTCAACATTAGATGTGATTAAGCTTTTAGAAGACCACATTCTATGTAGATTTGGTCTACCTGAAGTGTTAGTATCAGACAATGGACCCACCTTCAAATCTGAAGTGTTTATCAAATGGGCATTAGAAAAATCTATTTTCTTATTTTCCTCATCAAACTATTATCCTCAAGGAAATGGCCTAGTAGAATCCACCAATAAAAATCTTATGGCTTATGTCAAGAAATCGATGGATGGAAATCTAGGAAATTGGATCAATTATCTACAATCTGCATTATGGTCAGATCGAATTAGATTCAAGAAAGCTATTGAGACATCATCGTATAACTTAGTTTATAGTTTTCCAGTAAGAATTACAAATAAGATTGTAAGTTCATCTTCTGAATTCGTACAAAGATATAGTGAAAAAACTGATAAAGATAGAAGTTTCATGACTTTGCTTATTAAAAGGGAAGCTAAAGTAGATACAGCAAGGGATAATTTGTTATAGAATACCTCTCAAGTTAAAAGATGGTTTGATAGGAAGGCTTTGAAAAGAACTTTCAAGAGAGGGGACCTCGTCCTATTATGGAATATGAAGAAACCGAATAAATTTACATCGACATGGATTGGTTCATTTTAAATTACAAAGCAATTTTCAGAAGATACTTACAAATTATCAACTTTGGATGGTATTGAATTGCAATTTCCATATAATGTTTTGCATAGAAAACATTATTTGGGACAATTGCATACAGCTTGAAGATGTCCTTACACAAAATAATATATGTATATACTATTAGGTATAATATTACTAGGAATATAGTATTAATTATTATGTTTAATTATGCTATTGGTATATAATTAGATAAGTAGATAGTATATTATAATAATTATATTTATAATAAATTTATTTAAATTAGAAAATAGTTTTCCTTCAAATGAGGCAAGTGGAAGCCTTCAAGTAAAACAAGTGAAATTCTACAAGTATGACAAGTGGAGAAGGTGACTCATCCACCACATAGTGCAATCCCCACAGAAAAGATGAATTACGGAGTGCTCTTCCGCGTGGAGGTCTAGCCTATACGGCTGAAGCACGATCGCATGAAACATGGTCATAAGGGCCTCTGCATTACCTCATGCACCACTAAACCCTATCGGTTTCTACGCTATTCCACGCACCATGAAACCCTATTCCTCTGCGCTGATTCAGTGTAACTCAACAAATTTCATGTTCACGTGCCCAGGGCTCCACCATGGCTAGAAGCACCTTGAGAAATATAGGTAGAAACAGATGAAGTTCATTGCCGCAACAATGACGAAAATAGAAACAACATCGCGGCTGGGAACTCATTTCAAAAATTTCAGGCAATTAAAAACGTAAATCACAAATGTCATTCGCTCCTGGAACCTACAATCTAAAATTACCAAAAACAGTAGCAGTGCCCGACGCTGACACATTCATCTCCATCGTTGCCAATCCACCAAGTGCGGCAACCGAGACATATGCACAACTGAATCAGCAGAACCAGGAGATGTTTTAGCCAATGCCAATAAATTAGAGTTGTAGTTTATTCAGAAGAAATTGTCATCGCTGAAGACAAATACAACTCGAACACACGGAATTGAAGTCACAAAAAATAAAATTCCAATTTCATATGGTCAGGTGGTAAAAAGATAATTTCAGCAATTTCTCACATATGGAACCCTTGTTAAAGACTCGACATTAATTTAATTATTCCAAGTGAATTACTAAGGTTGTATACACAATGGATAATTAAAAAATCCTAAAATAACAATTGTATGAAGCTCTTATAATATTGAGATCTTAGATTTATTTTTCAAAATTATTATATAGGTTTTTGCCTATAAATATGCATGTTAGCATGATTTTCTCCTAACTTCCCAACTTCCTAACTTGTTGAGCAAGTAATATCTCCTAACTTGTTGGGCAAGTTATAACTTCCTTACTTGGGAGAGAAGTTAGCTAAGATATTTTAGAATTTAACTACCTTTTGAAACCTATAAAAATGCTTCAAGGGTTAGTAAAAAAAAAAGAAAACTTTTTGGGGAGACTACTAGCTCTCACTTGAAGACACACTTTGGAGCTCTCGAAGAGCATTGTAAAGAAGAAATTGTGAAAGATTGCTTGTAAGATGACTTGCTAAGGAAAAGATTTCAACCTCTTTGTCATAGTCCTGTGAGTTATGCTTATTATTTTTTATTTTGTTTAAATTGTTTAGCTAGTGGTTTACATAGCATCATGCTTGGCAAATAATTTTGGGATTTTTAGATTGCTCTTATTATTTCTTGTTGCACGATAGAAAATTTCTGTTAAAGTTTTGCCATAGAAGCGCTTTTGTTTGAAAGCCTTAAGAGCATTTTAGTAGTGAATTTTATTATTGTGCAATGTATAAGAACTGCTATTGAGATTGTTGTAAGAGAGCCTCTGCTTGTAGTCATGCCATTGAACGATTCAATAGTCAAGAAGGTTCAAAAAATCTTTGATATTTTGGTAGGACCAGAATAGCTTCTTTTATCTTTAAAGTGAATCTCCATGGTATTTCAATCAGAAATTATCAAGTCTTTTGAAGGCTCTATTGAATGCAATTGTTGACATCCATTATCTAGCCAAAATGGAGTCTCGTACGTGATAGTTTACACATCAATTTTTTGGTATCATAGTAGGATTATCTTGAAGAAATTACTTATTTGAGCCTTGGAAGTTTGAACAATTCGTAGTTATTGAATTTGGGATAGCTTTATTGCGAAGTGTTTACTCGTATCATTTTACCTTGTAATAATATTTGAGGTCTTAACACAAATGTGCTTTCTTTTTGGTTTATTTCCATTGAATCTTGCTCTATTTCTAGTTTTCTTGTGGAACTATCTCTTTTTCAGGGGAAAATTAGAAGTAGATTCGTGGAGTTGTGCTCAATTTTTTTTGCAAAATTTTATTTGTTACAAGTAGGTATTATAAGGACCGTGTAGACTAGACAATTGAACAAAATAGGAACTCTTAACAACTCATAGTACTTGGCAAAGTTAGTTGAATCTCTTTAAGATAAGTCATTTGTAGTTTACACACAACGCAATCGTTTCATTTTTCACAATCGCACACCGCAACAACACACATAGATACTCACATTAACTACTCAGTCTATTTGGAGGTATTTGGGTCTTGGTGTTGCCAGAGACCAGCAAGCACCTAAATCCTATTCGAGGACACTTGCTGGTGGCCGTGTCCCAAACGGTCACCAACAATAAGTAAGACCACTTTGAGCATACACTTGATGCTTGGTAATGCCAGTATTGCTAAATGCTTGGTAACCTAGTAGCCTTAAACATGTTCAAGATGTGTACAATAAGTGGGAACAAATGCTTTTGTTGGGATTAGGTAGGTGTAGCTAATTAGATTTAATTAGAAATTTAATTATTTTATTTTATACATTATTCTTTACCCTTAGGCAACCTAAAGTATAAAACATAAAAATGATAAAAATCATATGCCTCAGTTTCACTTAACCATACTGTTGCATTTCACAAGTGTAATTGGGAAGACAATGAGAGCAATGGTTAGTTTCACTTCCTAGAGACTTGTGTACTTAGAAGGCTATAAGTCCATAGAATTCAACTAGATCATGCAAGAAATCTTAGTGATTCATATGGTTGGGTGTAGGGTCTACTTGTTGCTCATCAAGTGTAGACAAACCTCTTTTGTTTCCATGTAAAAACTATCGATATCTGGGATGAGCTCTCATACTTCATAATTTCATTCCAACATTTTCATTTGGCTTTTGGTGTTTGATTTTATGTGAAGAACTCTTTTTCCTTTAAGTAAGTTAATTTCCTTCCTTGTCTTATGTGTTTTGAGTCATCACTTTCATAAGTGTGACTGGACTTTGTCACAAGTATAGCATGAAACCATTTGGTTGATGCAAAGTCCAATGTTTGTGCAATGAATAAAACTTATGGTTTTCCCTCATTCAACCAGTGATGCTTTAAACACTAAAATAATAAAAGCATAAAATACTAAAAGTACAAAAAATATTTAATTTTCATTTTCTTAACCTACAATAATTCATCCTTGCCCTAGGAAGTCATAATTTTATATCATAGTATTGGGCCATTGAGATTGTGACTAAGAGCCATTTTTATTCCATTTTGTATATGGTAATGCACCTATCCCAAAGAGGAATTGTGATGCATGTGTGTTTATTGAAATAAAATAAAATGAAGCTTTATTACATCTAAAGACCTATAGGATCTATTGGATAGATATTACATTTTCATGAAAAATAAAGTTAGACTCTACAAATTAACCAAAAACTAATGGGAACATCAAAAACAAATCATATAGGCTTTTTGGTGTAATATTATAACACTATCTCAAATGGGTAGCTATAGTACAAGAAATAAATACATGTAACTCATCTTCAAGGGCTCATAATATACATCATTTACAAATGAACTTTACTTAGAGGAGTTGAATCTATTTTTCACTCTTAGTTCTAAGATGATGAGAACTAAAGCAAAGCTTGCTAATAGAATTCTAATACTTGATGGGGACAACAGTTGAGAGATAGTGAACTTCTACATCTAGTTTATTAGACCTAATATGTTTGTTATTATTATTTTTCTTATAATTTTAAAATCCATAAAAATTACAAAACATAAAATTATAAATAATCTCTTTATCTCTCACCATGGCAACACAAGTTTTATTTGTATCATATGTATTATAATATCTTTTATATTTCTTGAACACAATGATATACACAAGTATTTTTGATAATCCACATAACATCATCTTTGAATCTTATGATTGGATTACACTATGGTTTGTATCATATATCAAATTGGTCCAAAAGCAATAGGACTCCTATTATTGACATCACTATCAAGGAAGGCATTGGTGAATTTCCTAGAAATACTTATACATTCTTGATTTTAACACTCATTCAAATTAAGTGTACATTTCTCAGTGTTATCTATAGGTTATAAACATAAATGAGATGGAAGATAGTGCTAAAATCCCAACAAAGACCTCTAGAGAGAAACCAAAAAAAAGAAGGGCTTTTTTCACCTTTGAGGATTTCAATGATGTTATCTGTCCACTAGTTGTGCTAGCTCATCATCAAGATAAGTAGGGAAAATGTAGAGATGCTCATGGATGGTTCTCTAGGGATCTAGTCATGGCTACAACAAATGATCTTAAAGATGCCCTAATCAACATGAGGCTAGAGGATGAATGTGCATCATACAAAGCTCATGAACCTATGAATGATAATATGAGCCTTTGTACATTCAAGATCTTTAGGATTAAATGGTAGAAGAAGAGGCTAGCCACAACTTTCCATGTAATCATGTAGAAAGAGAGAAAAAATATAAAATAGATAAGAAATGAAAAAGGCCATTCTACAATGAAGCCCCATGGTTTTGTGCTATTAACTAAGATGCAACTCAAATTTAAAATGATAACCTCCTTTTTAAGTTTGAGCACTTACATGGATTTAGACCTCCGAGTGATGATGATGTTGTCCCTTTGTTTGATTGGGATGATTATCAAATGTTGTATACATTTTAAGGAAGCATGTTCATGACATTAAAATTAAACAAATAGACATGGCTAATGTACCATCATATAGAGGGTTTGCCAATGATGATCCCCAACTTCATATGTAAGCCTTTGATAATGCTTGCTATCTTCAAGGGGTTGTGAATGATTAGTAGAATTTGCGATTATTTCCCTATACCTTCATTAAACACATAGAGAATTGATACAAATTCTTGCTCCCAAGATTAATCTAAAGAAGGTAAAACATGATTAGAATCTTCCATGAGAAATTTTAGACCTATGCTCAAATTTCAAACATTTAGAAGGAGATGGTTGGATGGAGACAAGGAGCCCATGAACCTCTCAACATTGCCATGGAGAGATACATGAAAACTATACATCACTATTTGAACCATGATTTTAAGAAAGAAAAAAAATTAATGCATATTGTAAAAGGGCTAAGGTAGAAGAAAAAATAGCATGTGGATATGTATGAAATGGGCTAGGTACACAAGAATTTTGTGGCTAAAATCAAAGTACTCTTAGATACAATAGCAAGTATGGAAGGTGAGTGGCGAAAGTAATAGTCCATGAAGGAGTATAACCATGACCCATCACATAGGAAGGAGGCTTCCTTTGGACTCTAATTTCATGGAAAAACTCTTTTTCCATACTTAGTTTTTACAAAGTAAAAATTTTTTATCTATGACTACATCGACATAGCCCAATGCATTGACACATCCCTATTGATGCATTCCCATTGACACATGGTAAAAATAGTATAAATATGTGACTAGAGTTAGGAAAATTTTTACATTTGTCTCTTAACACAAGAGGAGTTTTTGCAGTTTTCAATACCTAGAGCCTTCCCAAAGCTGTATCTTCCAAGCCACTTGTCCAAATCACATCGTTCTTTGACCCTCAAGCTACTGAAGGTGAGATTTATGTCATGGGGCCCATAATCCTTTGGTTTATGATAGAAATGTTTTTGAAATTTTTCTAACTCCTTAAGGTATAACTAATAAAATATTATTAAATGTACCAATCTAGACTAAGTTAAGCCTCATTAACAACCTCAGGTACCTAAATGAATAAAATAATAATAAAATAATCAATCTACCATGATCACAACCAACCTAAGTGTAACTTGTTTAAACATGAAAAGATATCAAAAGTATTAAAAGCTACACATCAAACACTAATCCTTGGTTATGTTTGTGATCATAGATGGCACCAAAGAAAGGAACATAAGGAGAAGGACCGTCCTAACCAAGGGATGAGTGATTAAGAGGTGGAAGGAGCCAACATCCATAATAGCCCCAAGAAGGAGAAGAGACTCATGTAACAAGACCTCTCCAAGAGGAGCTCAAAGTGGAATCTAACCATTAGATTTCCATAGTTGAAACAGTGTAGTTTAGACAAGATGAGGTGCCAAGACCTAGGCCAAATCTAGAGGTCATGTTGACCAAGGCCTGCCTAGAGAAAATTTGTTCTAAGGAAATCCACAATTTGATTCTTCAAGAACTAAAATTTAGTTCCTTCTTGGACCTAGCCCCAGAGGATGTTAAAATCCAATTATAGGGGTCTCCAATGTGGCTCATCCTCATTTCCAATGGGGATTGGTACTTGGGAGAAACCTACCTATTCTAGAACAACTAACAAGCAGATGCTACTCTCAAAATCAAGGACATCAGCATCTCCTATTTTCTTGAGGCTATCGTAGATGCCCTCAGACTAATTGACACTAGGGCTACATTGGTAGAGATCCCCACTCAAGTAGATCCTAAAGCAAAGAAGGAGTGGGTTCAATAGTGTTATGGGATGGATCATAATAAGTATGATGCACTTATTGAGATGGAGATAGTGTACTTCAAGATTTCAGCTTATCACCTAAATCCAATGATAAGGCCAAGCAAAGTTACTATGTTTTCCACTCGTGCATGCATTACTCTAAGTGGCAAATTTCCTGTCAACCTTGCACAACTCATGTTTCTAAAAATTGAGAAATGCTTCAAAGAGAATGAGTGAGGAAGGAAGACACTCCACTTCCCATGTCTTATGTATAAAATTGTGTGGAAGGGAAGGCATAGCTCACTATGCCAATGATATCCTACTCATGCTCTTGCTGCATCCTTGTAGGAGATGCTGAAGGACAAAGCAACTTCCAAGATGATTGAGGAGAAATGACAACCACCACCACTGGTTGGAGAGACAAATCCTGAGGTTCATGTAGCAATTGAGTGCATGAGGAAGCTGCATGAGTAGCTGATGTAGTAGCAGTAAGGAGAAACTAGTGGTGGGGATCCACCCATTTACTAACTAACATTAAGCCACCTTAATGAAGTACCTCACACAATAAGTTGGCTAGAAGAGACCACGTTGTTATTTTCAAACCAATGAACACATGGGCCTACTAGATCAAATCTAAGCACTCTAAGAGGTGACAATGTCCATCCCTAGACAACAAGAATTTGAAAAAATATCTAGGAATGCTACCAGTTTCTCAATGCATCTAGAGAAGGAAAAGGAGGCCATTGTCCTAGTGATGCAGCACCATGGGTAGGAGAGAATGATGAAGGTAGTGGTCAACAGAGTGGTGGAAGTACTAAATGCTCTTTCCATAGTCTTGTTAGACATTGTTGCACTTAAGGATGTACAAGTTTCTACAAGAGTGGGGAGTGAAAGGCTAAGTGCAACCCAACATGATGGGGTGTTGGGCTGACTAGTGGAAATCATGAAACTAGCTTTGGAGATCTTTGATCTCACGAAAAAAATCACTACAACCTAGTCAAAGCTACTTGAAACCAATGGCAAGCTCCTCATTTCAAATGCCCAAATCAAGGTACCCACAACCAAGAATTAATTGTTGGCTAGTAAAGTTATAAAACTAAGGGCCCAACTAGCTACTCCCATCATTCTTAGCCAAGTAATCACATAGGATGAAGCTTTCCTCTAGCTTCAAAATCAATTAAAGGAGGCTAAGAACACCAAAGAGGTAGTAGTTTTTGATTCATCCCTATTAGAAGCTCTTGCAAACAACATTGATAGGAACTTGATGTTGATCCATAAAGAGAACTTGACCTTGACCAAGGACATCCATCATCTATGTAATGTCAAGGAACAAAAAGACTAGATGGTCAAGTTCATAAGGCAATGACAAGAGTAGCTCACTAAGGTGAACATGGACCTAAGGAGGTTGGTAGCAGAGAATCAAAATCTATCAATGGAGGAAATCCAAGCACTTCATCAAAAAATGACCATTGAGGTAGCCACCTAGAGAAATGAGGCCCTAAAGTTCAAACATATTAAAAACCACTACAAGAACCAATAGGACTCCTCAATAAGGTGAACGAGAGAGAAATCCAAATGACCAAGGTGAAGATAAATGAGGCTCTCCAAAAAATCCAATAGAGAGGTGATGTATGGTGGTCCATCTTTGACAAGTTGAATCCATACAACAAAGCAGAGATCCTCTTGAAGGAGTTGCAAATTCAAGAAATGACAGATTACATAGATTTAGCCAATTTCTACTATGAAAACTTAGCAATGCTGATAGCAATAAGGCTGAGGTTGGAATTGAAGAAGAAGCTAACTAGCTAGTATACTCTTTACCAAACTGAGTTCAAGCATCATGATGAGTGGAAAGGTACCCCTACGCTCAACCATACGAATACAAGCATTTCATGCATAATCTAGTCAAATTCCAAGGACTAAGTGCCTATGCACATTTTGTGGAACAAGGATGGGTTGGTTGATCGTTATCTTCCCAAACTAACTTGTATGTCATGATTGTATGGTTAAGTAATTTTGAGGCATATGATTTCTATAACTTTTATGTTTTTATGTCCTACTGCTAATAAGGGAGGAGAGAGAGAGATAACTAAATGACTAATTTAACTTAAATATTGATTAACTAGGCTTTAAACTAATCCTAACACCAGTATGCATTCTCACTTGCCGTACACATCCTAAACCAGCACAACATTACTAGGATTACCAAACGCTAATCATTACTGGGTTACCAAGTGTTACACACATGCTCGAAGTGATTGTACTGTGTGTGCTAATAACAAAAATGTAAAGTACATAAAATAAAATAAAATAATAAAATAAAATAAAGGAAATGAGTAAGAAAAAAAATTTCAAGTACTGCAAGGATGAATCCAAGAGCTCATCTTTATTGCCATACACAAGGTGTGCTCAGGTACACAATGCTCGAATAAAGATTCGTCCACACTTAGACCTCCTACTATGAGCACCTAGAAAATACTCTAACTTGACTCCTAAAAGTTTTGCTACTTGACTACTACTAGACTTCTGTTTAACTCCTTCTTCTGAATTACTCCCTATTGTGCCCCTAGGCACTATATTTATAGGCCTAGGAGTAACTTGGGAATAACCTCTCTAATAATAACCACTCTAATAATTAGAGTAACCATGCTAATAATTAAAGTAACTACTCTAATAATAACCACTCTAATAATTAGAGTAATTTATCTAATAGTTAGAGTAACTACTCTAATAAGTAGAGTAACTGCTCTAATAATAACCACTCTAATAATAACTACTCTAATTATTAGAGTAACCACTCTCATCATACCCCCATGACTGAATGAAAACCCATCCTTGAGTTCCTTACAAAATATTGGGAAGGTATGGGATTATTGATTAATTGACAACTAACGATGGAATGGGATGACAGACTCAACATGCCCAGTGACGGATCAATAAGCATATTACAACATTGTGGTGAACATACATACATAAATGACATCCAAACCTTTATTTGGCAGCTTGTAGAGAAAGAGAGAGAAAGAAAATGAAGCGTGTTGCCAACAATGTTAAAATTGCACCTTCCGTTGTTTATCCATAGCCACACCACTAGACTTGCTTTTTTCATAAATGCTCCAATTTCGGTCCATCTTGAGTGCTTCCTCCAAGCCTAGTCCATTGTTTGTATGATCACCATTTGCACACATAACATAGTCACAAATGAGCAAGGATAGATAAACCATAATGCAGTTGATACATTGTCTCGATATGAAGCACATTGGTTGAGTTGTGGTTATGGCAGAAACTAGTTTAGAGATTTATCACTGGTAACTA
>MNCI01025666.1:35325-61034 GCA_015680685.1 Gnetum montanum
GCACCAAAAAAGGAATGCCAGTGGGTCCTCCCCAAAGCAGGCTCATGCCTTTATGCCTTGACAAACCCACAACCCAAAGAGTCCGTAGGCTCTAGGAATGTCATTTGGAAGCAAGAGTTAAAAACTTACCCATAAGAATTCACCAAAGAAAAACAATGCATCAATCTAGAACAAAGTAATGATAAAATCAGCAATGAGGTGGAAAATGAGAAGAAAGATAGAGAGGAGAGAATGGAATGGAATCCCAAGAACAAGGTTGTGTAAAACCCCTTGTGTATTTCATGCTTAAGATGATTAAGTAGAAATTCATTCCAAATCCAAACTCAAACCAACCATATTCAGTGACCTCGCATTAATACACCTAGCCAATCCATCCTCTTGAAGTAACAAGAATGCCTTCACAAAGAGTGACCACCATCCCGAGGAGAGTAAGATTGAGAAGCAAGAAGTGAGAAAGGGCCTTAGTTAAAGGGAACCTTTAGGCATGGGTAACATGTCTTTCTAGTTTCATAACCAGTGCTTGTAGCCCTTTTATTTGGTCTAGGGGTGTGCTTTGAATTCCCATGATGTTGTTCTTTTTTTTCTTTGAATGGAAACCACACCATGAAAAGATCCATTTTGCATTTATTTTGTCCAAGGGGTGTGCTTTGAATTCTCACTTTTCTCCTTTCTTTTCTTTTCTTTTTTTTTTAATGTGAGAACCACACCATGGAAATAATTATTTTTATTCACTTGGCTTCCTGATTTTTGAACAATGTTAGAATGGCAAAAAACCCAAGAAACAAGCATCCAAGCACCCAAGAGAATGGCCAACACAAATGCATTGAATCCCCTTGAAGTCACACCCTTTTCATCCTTTGAAAGCCACTTTGGTTTGAAGAGTACCCAGCCAACAATTTATTAAAAGTTTACTTAGAAAAAAGGGACTATACAGTTCCAAGCCAAAGGAGACCATAGAGTTATATGGATGAGTGGACGACGTGGACTCATTACCTATTTTACCAAAAGAACCATACCTTAATATCAACATCATAATTCAAAGGTAAAAACCAAACATTAGCATTCAATATGATATAATTCAATCCACCATCATGAGCACTTATTGGATGATGAATAAAAGTAATCAAGCAAACAAATAAATAGTAAAAATATGAATGATGGTGTAAAAAAAATAAGAAAAGTTGAAAGAATGTGTAAAATAAAAATTCAAAAAGAACTGAGGGCCTAGAATGGTTAGCATAGGTGGCCATCTCTCCGACGACTAAGTTAGAAGGAGGAGATCCGAAATAGTGAGCAAGGTTGTCCATCAATAGAGGTAGCATGTGTACTAGCTATCCTAAGCTCATGGAAAGGTTTGGTTTGTTGTACATTGACTAACAGTTTCTTGTCTGGGCTCTCAGGTTTGTATATTGTGATGGTCCCTAAAGGAAAAGTTGCATAAATAATATAAGATACTTTCCACAGTGTTTGAAATTTAGTACGTTGTGGCACATGTGTGGGATTCTAGTAGAGAACCTTATCTCCCGGTTGATATTTAACTTTCCTAATCCTTAGGTCATGACATTATTTATTGAATGCTTTGTGCAACTTGTTGGATGATAGGGTAGCTAGTCGATTTTCATCTAGCAAGTTAAGGGTTACTAACCATTTTTTTTGTGCTAGATCAAGGTCAAGGTTGAGGTATTATGGCATGGGTAGTGTACAGAGCTCAGTTTGAATGGGAAGTGTTGGTAATTTACCATACACTAACTCATAGGGAGAGTAGTCTGTAGGGAGTTTCCATGTGGAGTGGTATGCCCAAAGAGCATTGTTCATTTTAGTGCTCCAGTCTCACCTAAACTTACTCATAGTTATTGTCAATATCTTCGTAATCTACCTGTTGGTGAATTTTTCTTGACCGTTCGCTTTGGGGTGGTATGGTGTAGTCAATTTATGCTCAACCCCTAATTGTTGCATTAATTTTTAAAAAGTTGCACCTGTGAAGTGGGTGCCATTGTCTTAAATAAGTGCATGAGGCATACCAAACCTGTTTATGATTTGTTGTTGAACAAATCATGTAGCTATAGATGATGTACAATCCTTAATAGTAGCTACTTTTGCCCATTTAGTTAGCTAATCAATAGCAACAATGATATAGGCATTTCCATTGGACATTGGTGTAATTGACCCCATAAAATCAATTCCTCAAATATCGAAGGGTTCTAATAGTTGAATCCATTGTTGTGGATCCTCCATATCTTTGACAATTTCTGGTTGATAGGTAATTCCTTGGATAAATTTGATTTTCTTGGGGTCTACCTCTATCCCTATGTGTGAGAATTTATGCCCTAGTACTGAATGCTCTTGGACCATCAAATGGCTTTTCTGCTAGTTGAGCCTTAAATTGGTTTCTACACATCATTTTAACACTTGCTCTAACCGGTCCAAGGCTTCATCAAAGTTTGCTCCATAAGTGGAGAAGTCATCCAAAAAGACCTCCACATCATTTCCTATCTACTATTGAAAGATGCTTAGAACTAGTCATTGAAATGTTGTAGGGGCATTGCACAAGCCAAATGACATCTATTTGTATGCAAACACTCCCCAAGAATTGGTGAACATAATCTTGGCTTGGTCTTCTGGGGCTATTTTTATTTGATTATATCTGCTATATCCATCCAGAAAACTGTAGTAGTGATGCCCTGTGATGGTGTCTACGACTTGGTCAACAAATTGCAACAAAAAGTGATCTTTGAATGTTGTCATATTTAGTAGCCTGAAATCTATGCATACCCTCCATTTGTCTCCCTTTTTAGGCACAATAACTAAAGGGCTAATGCATTTGCTATTAGCAATGGGCTATATGAACCCAGCCTTGAGAAGCTATTCAATTTCTTCCTTGACTACTTACTTCAGCTTTGGGTTCAAATGCTTCTGCGGTTGTCTTCGAGGCTTCATGGAGTATGTTGGCATATCCTAGGATCTATTCTAGTTAATTCGAGATATGACCAAGCAAAGGCTTTTGACCATCTATTAATTACCATTAGCAGTTCTTATTTCTATTGAGGAGCAATCTTAGTGTTGATAATTACCAATTTTCAATTTTTAAGGAATGTGTATTCCATACTAGTGGACAATGGTTTCAGCTCCAGGGGCTCCTACTTAAATTTCTTAGGGATTTCCAACTTTCCCTAGTTGACATTTTCAAGGTTAAGACTTGGAAGTTGGTGGTGGACTTGCTCTAATGCATCTATGCTATCAATGTAAGTGCAAGTCAAACCCTTAGTTGGTTCCATGCATATGAGTGAGCTGCTTTCTTGATTAGTTGTCAGCCACTAGGTGCCTTCCTATTGTGCAGCTACTGCATACAGGCATCCTTGTATGTTTATCACTTGTGCACACTAACCGCATGTAGGAAATGTTAATCTTTGCACAAACCATGACCTCTACATGCAATTACACCCTATGTCATTGTATGCGATGTACAGAACTTTCTTCTTCTCAATCTTTCAGAATGTATTTTCCTTTGATATTTCTAAGGAAAGATCGCAAATTCCTATGCCTGCATTGATGGTTCTATTCAATGCTCTTTCCATTATGATTGGGAAGTCACCCCTACCATTGTTTACTTGAATCACTAGGAAGTCAGATAGGTACAACCACCCACAAACAATGGTAATAATGTCTTCCGCTAGTCCCAATGGGACAGTGATGGACTAGTCGGCCAACTCTGGATAGATGTTACTCTTTTTCAATGGAGGTAGGTTCTAGGCCTTGTACATTTCTTGAGAAATCAAGTTGACACTAGAACCTAAATCCAAAAGAGCCTTGCACAACACATTTCTAGTGATTTCTAAGTATATCAGAGGACTCCCAAGATCAGAGAATTTTCTAGGAAGGTGGCTATCTTTGATCCAATCAATGATAGCATGTGTTAGCATGACCATATGCATTGAGTGTGGTAGTTGAGTTGAAGGATGCTCTAAAGTTTTGATTGATACTGAGGCATCTAAGGAATTAGCCACTTGTGATTGCAAGGGCTTGGTTGGTCTGTTGGTTCTAAAGAAAGGTCTTTTCTTCATGTGGTTGTTGGAACCAATAGTAGGTTGAGAGTTAATAGCCCTTGTGGCATTACATTGCTATAGCTAGGTAGGGATTTCACCCTACATAGTTGGAGTAGGTGGTAGTGGAGCTATTGGTGAAAGAGATGTGGCCGGATAAGAAGGATGATATGCTTGTGAATTATCGCCTCTAGAAGAGGGAGTCCCATAATACTCGCAGATTTGGTAGTGAGGTTGAGAAGTGACGTGACTAGTAGAGTCACGTGGGGAGATTGGCTGCTACACGTAATATCCATACGGGTCAGGTTTTCAATAAGGATACTATTGCCTTGGTGGTGGCATTCCCCATGATTGTGGGTGTTACCACTTTTGATATTGCTCAATCGATTGTGGTGGAGTTCCACTTGGATAATATGTTAAGGGTTGGTGGAGCTGTCTTAGGTTACCTTGGGGGTAAGGTAACCTTTGAGGTGCTTGCTATTTTTTCAATCGTGGGCTGAGTGCATACACCCCAGACTTTTGCAGATGTGAGGTTACAGGGCAACATCCCTTAGGATGGTCATATTGACATATTTCATATCCACTATCATTGTTTGTTTCTGACTCCACAACCTCTTCAATGATGGTAGCTTTTCCCTTATCCTTGCTACGTGCATGTTCAGCTTCTCTCTTTTTTCTTTTTTCACGATCACTACCTTGCTCTCTAGACTCCTCTACTATTTTAAGAACATTTTGAAATCTATTGTCTAGGGAATCCCACATTTGGTCTACATTTGCTGAAACTTCTGATATCATCTTTTGGATAGGCAAAGTTTTCCTATTCACCATCTCTTTGAGTGATGACACTTCTTCATCCTCACAAAATATTACTCCCCTCTTCTAAAGAGAAGGATCTCAGTTACACTCTTTCACACTTTCTCTCTTCCATAGCTACCTTCTTCCTTAGCAACTTACTCCAATAGTCTTTGAATTTGATGGGACCTAAGCTCAAATAGGTTCCCTTGGGCATAAGTCCCAAGGGGTCTTCTCATTTCATGCTTAAGCCCATCCTCGAGATGGCGCAGTTGATCCCTTTATGAATAACCATGGTGATGAGCGGTTAGGTACCCCTACACCCAATCATACAAATCATGAGCGTTCATGCGTGACATGATCAAAATCCGCAGATTGCAAGCACTTAACATACACCAGACTTCTAACCAGTGAAACCTTGGGTTAGAATGGTCATTTTCATCCTAATCTCACTTGTGAGGTTCTTTTTACAATGGTTAAGTGAGACTAAGGCTAATGATTTTTATATCTTTTTAATTATCTTTTTGATGGCTAATTGAGGTATGGAAAGTAAGGAATAAACTATTATCTAATCTCTAATTATCCTGGTTTATATTCTAACTATCCCTAGCATAAGTATCTGATCCCATCTTTTGATCACGTTTTGAGCATTTCCTAACAATACTATGTCACCAGACATTAAGCCTCACTAGGCTTACCAAGTGTTTGGATTATGTTCGAGATGGTTGTACTTATGGCTTTAACGAACTACAAATGAGCAATAATGATTGAAATTATAATAACGAAAACATAAGTAATCAACAAGTAACTAATAAAGCATAAACATATTAAACTATTAAATGCATGAAATAACAAAGTCCAAATGCTGCAAGGAATGCTTGAATAGTTTGTCTTTATTGCTGTCATGCCAATGGGCTCAGATACATCAACTCTCGAATAAAGAGCCGATCACTTTTCTTACACCTGCTACAGGCACTTTGAAAATATTCTATCTCCTACGGCATCAAACTGCAAGAGCTTCACTACAACTACTCAAAAAGATGCCTAAATGAGGTGAAAGGCCCTCTTATTTGTAGGTCAGGAAGGGTGGCTACGTAAACTGGGCCACGTCGACAAATGAAGGCTATGTTAATAGACCCGTGTCAATGCGTCCATATATACGTGGCCCCATATACGTGGCCCAGTCGACGCATTGACTTAATGACACTTCATCATACCTCCATGACTGAGCAAAAAATTGTCCTCGAGTTACTTTACAATTTGGAAGGTATGGATTGTTATTTAGAACACACATAACTTAAACACATACATGACACACACATGATGCAACATGAATTTACCAAGTGCCCAAGTTATAGAGGAGGAAAAATTACAAAAATAGCGGTGTTTAGAGACAAAATTGAACACTTCGCTAGTCCTGGAGCCTCTGCTATGTAGAATGATGCACAAAATTGTTGGAGAAGATCACACCATCCTTCGGGGCAGTGGTTCTGATGAACCCTCTCCAGCCTTTGGCCCATGCGTTGGTGGTGGCACAGATGTTGGTAACCCTGCAGTAGCTGCAACTTCTGGAGGCAGTCGAAAAGCCTCCAAGAGAGCCCTCATATTTTCTTCTTTGCTTCTGGGGTCGCTCATAGTCAAGAAGCTTCTCCAATGTGTGCTAGAACTGAAACTTTCCAAGGGAAAGGCTGCGCTAGAATGAGTTCCTTTAAGTTGACAAACTAGGCTATGAATTGCTTACGTTCAATATCGAATGCTCGGATTGATGCCTGCAGCTGCTGGTAGTCATTCATTCTTTAGGCCAAGTCCTCTGCGACAATACATTGGCCTTCAAAGCTTGTACGGAGAACCTTGAGTTCTGTGTTTGCTATTGCCAGCTTTTTTTTATTTCCTTGTGCACCTGGAACTCACCCTTGTATAGGGAATACGAGGTAGGCACTTGTTTTCTAGCTTTGACCGCGGTCTCCTAGCCATGAGCATAGCCAGGTTTGCATACCGAAGGTTGGCCAACTCCATGTATTCTATCATTTCCTCAATCTGCAACTCCTTTAGGTTGATTTTTGCTTTATTGTAGGCGTTCAACCCATCGATGATAGATGGCCATACATCGCCTCCCTCTCAGAGCTGCTGGAGCGCTTGGTTCATCTTGGCTTTAGCGACTTGAATGTGCTTCCCATTTACCTCCTTCTACAATCCCACTTGGTCCCTGTAATGATTTTTAACTTTTTCAAATTTTAGGGCCTCATTCTTCCAAGCAACAATTTTGATTGCAGACTTCTATCGCAATGCCGGAACCTCCTCCATTGGGAAATTCCAATTTTTAGCAACCAACCTTCTTATGTCAACATTCACACTAGCTAGCTCCTCCTGCTATTGGTGGATTAAATCTTTCATGTGCTCATTCTCTACACCAACATTACGTAGGTAATGAACTTTTGCAGTTAGCTGCATGTTCTCCTGGTGAACCTCTGTCAAGTCCTTCTCTAAGTGATACGCTCGGGCGTCTGCCATGGACTTTTCTAGGATCGTTGTCTTCCTTACATCCTGAACAACTTGAAGTTTAAGATGAAGCTATTGAAAAGCTTTATCTCTAGTGATTTCATGGTTGAGGATGGCTAGATCGACAAGCTGGGCTCTTAATTGAGCTACCTTCATTGCCAAGCGCTGACAAGCAGCTTGAGTAGCTTTTAGTTGCCCTTCCAAAATTAGGCTCTTGCCCCTTACCGAGAGCAGCTCCAACTAGGTCACAGTAATGTTGTTCGGAAGGTCAAAGACATCTGGAAGTGGTTGCCCGCTTCCCACCAGTCGGTCCAATAATTCTTCATGTTGGGCTACATCAATCTTGCTACATGAAGTTCTGGCAGACACCTGTACATCTTGCAGTCCATGAATGTTTGGTACAAGTGCTGCCAGTGCATTGAGAACCATAGCAATTGTATCAGCAACCACTTCAATCGCAACTTCCTATCCCTGGTGCTGCATCACCAAGACAGTCACCTCCTCACCATCTTCCAAGCATACTGAGAAGGTAGTAGCATTCCCTGAGATTTTAGGGAATAACTGTTCGATTGCAATTGATACATCTCAGATGCTTGGATCTGTTCTAGTTGGAATTGGTGCTCAAGCAGTGGAAAATATTGACCCTGCCCTTTTAGGCAAGCTGACTAATTGAGCCACTTGCTTCAGGTGGCTCATGGTATGGAAATAGATCAAAGGATCTTCTCCTCCACCAGTCCTACCTAATTTCTCTCGATGACTCGAGAGCATTTCCCAGATCTCGCAGATGTATTCTATTGTGGTTTCTGAGCCCAGCTGCATTGTTTGTACAGGTGGTGGAGGTGGTTGTTGCTCTTCCTCTATCTGTGTGGCAACAGGAGTTTTGTCTTTCATCATCTCTCGCCACGAGGCAATTGGGGCATGCTGGATTATGTCATTAGAATATCATGCTATCCTTGTCCGTTTGCAATGCTTTTGGATTAGGCAGGGAAAAGTAAGAGCTCATCTTCCACGTTCATTCTCAGTGAACCTATTTTCAATCTCCAAAAACAACAGTTGTGGAAGACTCATGGGAAATTTCCCACTCAAGGTAGCACACGCACAAGGGAAGAAGGCAGTGATTTTGCTAGGTCTTACCGTTGGATTTAAATGGTAAAATGCAATCTTTGAGTATACTGTCTCCGCCGTGGTCAAGGAGCAGAATTCCTTGTACTCTACCCCATAGCACCGTTTGATCCATTGTGCCTTTACCTCTGGATTGGCCTGTTTTAGAATTTCTACCACATCTACCCCAGTTTCAGGCAACCCCAGAGCTTGTGCTATTGCTTCTGAAGAGTAAGAGACATAAATGTCTTTGATTCTTACTCTAGACCCTGGTTGCCGATTTGTCCAGAAGAGATAAGTTTCTCCTAAGTACCATTCATCACTAGTTATGATGATTGGCCACATCGGAGAGTTTTGCAATTGGATCCTCATGTCTTCTGGTGCGTTCTCGAGGAATGGTTCAAAATTTAGCTCTTGGAGGACCATCTATTGCACCTCGCGTGGCGTGATAGCATCAAGGAAACCTTGGGTTAAGGTGACCTCAAGCTATGGTGCTGTCCTAGGAGTCTCATTCCCTAGCTATTTCATGTTGTGAATCTCCTCTTCGGGAATCTGGTGAATAGATTCCACGTCAGGTCGTTCGCGGAAGGGCCGAGTTGCATGAGAGCCCTCTGCATACTCTGGCGGTTGCACACCTTGTCCTCTTCCCATGCGTGGGTGCTTGTCCCTTGGTTGTGATGATCCTTCGTCCCTTGGGTGCTTGAGTTTGGGTGCCATATACAATCAAACATAACCACCCGTTAGACCATTCATAAGTAGCTTAAGATGGTTTGTATATACTTTCTCAGTTTGACCAAGTTATGTTAATGGCACATGCACATCGTTAAGTCTCCCGGAGTGTTAATTTAGCGATTAGGGCCAAAGTTTTTGTAAGTAACAACTAATTAATTAATTAATTAATTACACAAAGGCACCACCCCCCACGACTGAGAGCATACCTCTGGTTGCGTAAAAAGTGCAAGGACAGATGGATGCAGACACGCAATGGAATGTAGGTGCATTGGGAAGGGTTAGGCAGAAAAAATGGTAAAAACTCCCCTCAATTTGGACTCCAAATGATGAAAAATGCAAAGTGTTGTAGGGTATATATAGGGGTTGGGCGCTGCATCGATGAGGCTGCGCGTATACACAACATTGTTCACCCATGGACCAGCGTTGACCAACCCATAAAACACCTGAAATGATGAATTTCAAAATCCAAATTGAGGCAGTTGAAGCATGGGAAAGGCCTAGTCATGGCTAAGGATAGGAGGAAGAGAATGGAGCATGAAAAAAAGACAAAATTGGAGAACGAGGATCAAAAAGAACTTTATGAGGAAGAAATCGAACTATGGGACACTGAAAATAATTAACCAAGGAATCCAAAGGATGGGAGGCTTAACAGGCAGAACCAAGAATATGTAGGTGGGCCCTCCCCATAGCAGGAAACAGCCTTTGTAGCCCCTACATACCCTCAACACTAGCGTCTATAGGCCCAGGTACCAATAATTGGTGTTGACCAGTGAAGACTCCAAACCAAGAGAACCCGCCAAGGCATGAGAGACCTACAGAAAACATGATGAACACATAAAACAAAAAAATGTCAATGAGGTGGGTACGGAGAGAAGTGGGAATAGAGAGAGAGAAGAGAATAGAAAGTCTGAGTGTCAACCACATGAAACCCCATGTGCGATCGTGGTTAAGTGACCCGATAAAATCTTTCCTGAGGTTAGACGCAAAACCATCTACAGTTAGTGACATCGCAGCAATACACGAAGTCCCACCATCCCCCAAGGAAGCAAGAATGACCCCATAGAGAACCACCACACCAGGAAACATGAGAAGAAGGAAGTGAAATGGGACAAAGTTAGAGGAGACTAGGGAAGTCCCATAACTAGTGCGTGTGGCCCGTGAGAGGCGGTCTAAGGGGTGTGCTTTGAATTCCGACCATGATTTATTTTATTTTTTTTGTTTTGTGTGGGAGAACCACACCATGTGAAGACCCATGCATGTGTGCATGCATCCGACCAAGGGGTGTGCTTTGAATCCTCAGTTTATTTGTTTTTTTTTGTTTTTTGTTTTTTTTCGTTTTAAATTTTTCAGTGAGGACCACACCATGAAAGGTCAAATTGCCCAAAAGCTTCCATGGAGAGAGACTTGAAGTGGTAGGAAATCTGTAAGGACACACCAACAACCTAGGAAATAGAATAGAACAACGAATAAAGCATTCCCCTTGAAGTCACACCCGAGTCAAACCATTGGATCATCTCGTAGTCGGGGAATGACACAAGTCACACATTGATTAAAATGTTTTTAAGTGAAGGTGTTGCATGTTCATGACAAAAAGAAAACCATGGAATGGTGAATGGGTGGATGACGTGGACTCACTGCTGAGCTTATGAAGTGAAAATGAACATAAAATCCAAGGAAAACCATGAAATGGTAGGAGCCAGATAACGAGGAAGACTATTACAGTACCCATCGTAACGAAAACTGATCACTCTAAACACCTGAAGACAATACGACGACATCTTAGCATTTTCACAAAAAAATGGACAAATATAAAAAACAAAAAATAATTAAAGAAAGTGAAAATATGTTCAAAAAATGTGCAAATGTATGAATGATGGTGAAAGACAAAAAAGTGTAAAACAATAAGTGTAAAAAAAAGTGGAAAATAAAAAAGTGAAAAACAAAAAAGTGTAAAACAAAAAAATGTAAAACAAAAATGACAAAATGGTGAGGGGTGTAGTGAAATGGATCAGCAGGGATGATGGTCTCCCCCACAACTAGGTGGAAAGGAGGAGACATGAAAAATGGAGCGTGGGTGACTGATTGATGATGAGGTGGTGGCATTGGTTGTGTGGAGCTCACAGAAAGGTTTGAGCTGTTGGCGGTTGATCAACTGTGTTCTAGTGGGATCCCCAGGTTTGTGAATGAGCAAAGCCTCAGATGGGAAGGTTTCAGAGACAATATAAGGTCCCTCCCATAGTGTCTGAAAATTTGTCGGTTAGGATACATATGAGGGGTTCCAATACAATACCTTGTCTCCACATCGAAATGTGACCTTCCAAATCCTAAGATCATGTTGTTTCTTTTTATAGGCCTTGTGGGTTTCATTGGAAAATAGGGCCACTAATCGATTCTCATCTAGCACACTTAAATTGATTAATCATTCACGTTGTGCTAGCGGTAGATCAAGGCCAAGGTCACTGGCCATGGATAGTGTCCAGAGTTCTGCTTGGATTGGAAGTGTTGGCAACTTTCCGTACACTAACTCATAGGGAGAGTACCCTACAGGAAGTTTCCAAGTGGAGCGATAGGCCCATAGGGCATCGTTGAGCTTGGAACTCCAATCCCTCCTATATTTGCTAATGGTTCGGGTAAGGATCTTGGTGATCTCCCTATTGGTGACTTCAGCCTACCCATTGGCTTGGGGGTGATAGGGTGTCTTAAATTTATGTGTTACCCCTAAGCATTGCATGAGTTTCCGAAAAGTGACACCCGTGAAGTGAGTCCCATTGTCAGAAATGAGTGCGTGTGGCACTCCAAACCTGGTAATGATTTCTTATTGGACAAATTGTGTGGCGGTGTTGGAAGAACAGTCAACGACGGCTACCACTTCTACCCACTTTGTATAGTAGTCCACAGCCACGATGATGTATGCCTTTTTGTTTGACAAGGGGGTGATGGGCCCCATGAAGTCGATATCCTAGATGTCAAAGGGCTCTAGTGGTTGGATCCACTGTTGAGGTCCCTCCAACTATGTCATCATCCCACCATCTCTTTGGCATCGTTCGCAGGAGCAGGCGAACCATTGTGCATCCTTGAAAAGTGTAGGCCAATAATACCCTAGAAGCAAGATTTTAATGGCCGTTTGGTGTCCATCATAGTGGCCCCCATAAGGGCCCTCATGAGCATCTTGGAGGATGTGCAGTGTATCATCATCAGGGACACACCATCGAACCAAGCTATCTGTGCACATCTTGTAGAGGTGGTTGTTGATTTCCATGAAATGCTTGGCCTTATGGAGAAACTATTGTTTCTGCCGATGGTTCCACTCCTTTGGCAGCTTTTGGGTTGTAAGGTAGGTGAGGATGTGGTTAAACCAAGGGGATTCCTTGGGTGCTTGAGGATCAACGACACCTGTGAAGAGGAGTTCATTTGGAAACTGGTCAGATAAGGGCTCCTCCTCTTTTGCATCATCCCATCGTAACCAAGACAAGTGGTCAGTGATCACATTCTCAGTCCCCTCTCTGTCTACCATAGTAAGATCAAACTCCTGAAGAATCACCAGCCATTGGATTATGTGAGGGCTCACCATTCGTTTGTTCATCAGGAACCGAATAACACTATGATCTATGTGCACAAACACCTCGTATCCGAGTACATAGTGCTAGAATTTGTCCAAGTCGAACACCACCATCATCAATTCTTTCTTGGTGGTGGTATAGTTTAGCTAAGCACCCAAAATGCTATGGCTTGCACAGTGGATATAATACGAACATTTCTGATCATCACACTATGTAAGCATAGATCCCAAGGCATAGTTGGAGGCATCCATCATAATGTGAAAGGGTCTGGACCAATCAGGTGCCCGTAGAACTAGAGCTTCTACAAGTTTCTATTTGAGCTATTGGAAAGCACACTCGCATTTCTTGGTCTAGATGAACGGAGCGTCCTTCTTTGTAAGTTCTACCAATAGCTGGGCGATCTTCGAGAAGCGCTCAATGAAACACCGGTAGTAACCAGTGTGTCCAAGGATTGACCACACATATTTGATGGTACTTGGTTGGCAGGTGATTCCTTACATGACCCTGATCTTTTCAGAGTCTACGCTAATCCTTGTTGATGAGATGCGATGCCCTAGCACAATGTCCTCTTGGACCATCAAATGGATCTTTTTCCAATTAAGCCAAAAATTAGTGTCTACACACCTCTTTAGAACCTACTCTAGACAGTCCAAGGCTTGCTTGAATGTGGCCCCATAGGTGAAGAAGTTGTCCATAAAGACTTCTACACCATTGCTGATTTGTTGTTGGAAGATGCTTAGAACAAGGCATTGGAACATTGCAGGCACATTGCACAGGCCAAAGGGCATTTTCTTATATGCAAAAGTCCCCCATGGACTTGTGAAAGTAGTTTTGGCCTGGTCCTCTAATGCTATTTGGATTTGGTTAGAACAACTATAACCATTCAAAAAACTATAGTATCGGTATCCTGTGATTGTGTCCAACACTTGGTCCACAAATGGGAGCAAGAAGTGATCCTTGAAGGTAACCATGTTGAGCAACCAGAAATCAATACAGACCCTCCACTTTCCACCTTTCTTGGGTACGATAATGAGTGGGCTAACCCATTTGCTATCGGCAATAGAATAGATGAATCCCGCCTTCAGCAATTGTTTGATTTCATCTTTTACAACTTGCTTCAATTTGGCATTCAACCATCTTTTTGGCTATTGTCGTGGCTTCATGGAAGGGACAAGGTAGATCTAATGCTGGCAGACCCTAGGATCAACTCTAGTCAACTCAGGATATGACCATGCGAATGCAGCAACCAATTTTTTTACCATCCCCAACAATTTCTTTTTCTGTTCAAGAGCAAGGGAGGCATTGATAATTACCAGCTTGCCATTTTTCAAGAATGCATATTGCAAGTGAGCTAGTAAAGACTTTAGCTCTAGGGGCTCTTGTTTAAAGCTCTCAGGGATTTTTAGCATTCCCCAGTCATCTTGGTTATCAACAATGGAGATCTGTTGATGAATCTCTTCCATTTCATTCATGCTTTTAACATAGGCTTGCACTAGCCCCTCAGATGGTTTCATGCATAATGTGCTACTAGCAGGATTAGCTGTCAACCACTGGGTGCCCTCTTGGTTAGTGGCTACTGCATACAAGCATTGTTGAATAGGTGAGTCCTCAGTACCTTGACTGCATGCTTGAATGGATATCCGCTTAGCAAACCATAACTACTGCACACAGTTGCACCCTGAGTCACTGTACGCAATGCATGGAACTCTTTTCTTCTTGATCTTCCTGAAAAGATTTTCCTTTGAAATTTTTAGGGACAGATCTCGAAGTCCTATTCTTGCATCCACTATGCCTAGCCAGGCTCTTCCCATGATGATTAGGAGGTTCCCCTTACAATTCTCTACATGGATGACCAGGAAATTAGCAGGATAGGACCACCAAAGAATGGTGGTCACAATGTCCTCCACCAAAACCAAGGGAATGGTGATGGACTGGTCTACAAACTTGAGCCAGATGTTGCTCTTCTTTAGTGGGGGTAGGTTCCAGTTCTTGTACATGTCATGAAAGATCAAATTGACCCCTCACCCTGAGTCCAAAAGAGCTTTGCACAGCTCGTTACTTGCCACCTGAAGATACATGAGGGGGCTTCTCAGATTTGTCAATTTCTGGGGAAGAGAACTTGCTTTGATATAGTTGGTCATGGCATGTGTGAGCATGATCGTCTGGACGTTGGAGTGCGGCGGAGTGGAGGACTTCTCGGGTGGTATGATGGTAGAGGCGTTGGTAGGTTTGAAGGCACTAGCCATAGGTGTAGGTGAGGGTGTGTTCAGATTATCAAGCTGAAAAAAAGAATGTTTACGTGGCTTGGATTCCAGTCCACTCGGTCGAGGTGCCCGTTATAAGTTAACAGCCCTCATAGTGTTTCGTTGTTGTGGTTATGGCGGTATTTCTCCCTGCATTGATGGAGCAGGTGGCAACTAGGTGGGATAATATGGAGGAGTGGCAGAAGAAGGTGATGGAGGGTAGAAAAGATGTGGGTTTGCCCCCCTAGGTGATGGAGATGGATGTCGCAGATATTCAAGGGGGTGGTAGTAACTGGGAAAGGCTGCATGACTGGAAGAGTCTCTTGGAGAGACCGATTGCTGAACATAGTACCCATAAGGATCTGACTGCTTGTAAGGGTACTGCTGCCTTGTAGGTGGCATCCCCCATGCTTGTGACTGCTACCACTATTGGAAGTATTCATACGGTTGTAGGGACATTCCACTTGGATAATATCCTTGCTACTGCTGGTGGAACCTCCTGGAATTGCCTTGTGGATAAGGCAACCTTCGGGGTATCTACCGTTGCGTCAATCGAGGGTTCAAGGCATACACCCAAGACTCTTGAAGGTGTGACACCCCAAGACAACATCCCTTAGGATGTTCATATTGGCATATGCCGCATTCATCGTCCTCCTTGGTGTCAGAGTCTACAACCTATTCTGCTATAGCAACTTTCCCCTTACCCTTATGTTGGGCATATTCAGCTCCCTTCTTCCTACGCTGATCATGGTCACTACCTTGTTCATTAGACTCTTCTAAAATTTTCAATACACTTTAGAATTTATTGTCCAAAGAGTCCCACATTTTATCCACGTTTGCCAATATTTCATATGCAAACTTTTGTAATGGCAAAGTCTTCCGATTCACTATTGCTTCCAGTGGTGACTCATCCTCCTCGTCACAAAATCGGACCTCCCTTTTTCTAAGGGAAGGGTCTTGGTTGAATTCTTCTACACTCTTCTTTTTCTTGAGTTCTCCTTCTTCCTTGGCCACCTAATCAATGAAGTATTGCAACTGATGGACCCTTAACTCCGATAGTCATCCCTTGGCATACATGCCAATGGTCTTTTGTGTTTCAAAATAGAGCCCATCAATGATGTGGAGAAGCTATGCCCACTGAGAGTAACCATGACCAAGGCACCAATGCAACAGTGAGTAATACCTGCTCATGGCGGCATCCAAGGGTTCATGATTTCCTTGTTTCCAACCTTAGATCTGCCATCTCAGATTCACCACTCTAGAGTACGTTTGATATTTGTCATTAAAAATTTCAATCATTGTACTCCATCTTCTGATTGATTCCAGCTCCAAGGACTAGTACCGACTTTTAGCTTCTTTGATGAGTGTACGAGGGAATAGATTCAACTGTTGCTAATCATTATCAATGTTTTGCAGGGTGCAAGCATCATGGAATGCTTGCAGGTGGGTCTGCAGATCACAGTTGTATTCCCCTTCAAATTTGGGGATGTTGTTCATATCAAGATGCTTGATCTGACTATCCTTCATGTGCCTACTTGGAATGTGAATTGCCTCTGTGATCTGGAGCATGCTCCGAGTAGCTAACAACGACTTGTCTGAATCATAGTCCTGTTGGGGACCACGATGTCTGTTATGATTCTAGCTACCCCTTCTTTCATGCTAGTGAGCATCACGTGATTGGTTGTGTGCTTCCTCATGTTGCCCCCTCTAAACTTTTTTACCATCATCCTTTCTCTCTAGCCTTCCCCTGTTACGCTCAGAGCCTGAGCTGGATGAAGGCACAGGAGAGGGAGAGGATGGAAAAGAAGGAGAGGCATCACCACTGCTCCGGTGTTGATCTCCCCATCTACCCTGGTGATGGCCACAATCATCTCCCCCAACTTTGCTACGTGATCCTCCATCCCCTTGAGGATCATGGTCACTTGGGGATTTCTTCTAAATGATTAACTAGAGGATCTGCGGGCCAAGGGGAAGTTCGATCGAATGGGTATCATGAAATACAAGATCCCCATCATCTTGCAGCCCTTGCGAGAATAAGAGGTTACAGAATTGTTTCCCCTTCTATTGTTCATATCTCTCCACCTGCTGCTGTTCTCTTGTCCTTTGAGGCTCCATAGGACAATAGTCCCAGTAGTCATGGTCCTTCATGACATACTCTACCACCTGGTCCTGGATGCCCAATCTTCCTAGATTGTGATATAGCATCGCAGGAGCTACTTGGTTGGGCGGTAGCACGATGCTACCCTCCATGTCTCGGCATTGAAGATGCTCATCTTGATGTAGGATGAATGTGAAGTCAGGGACATATTCATCGGGATGTTTGTACACCACCCGACATTCTTGCAGCACCGGTGGTTCAAATACCTCTCTCCTGCGAGAAGACATATTGGACGTTAGATGATCCATGTAACCAGTGTACCTTACAATTAACTTAAATTCGCCTAGCATGTAGAAATATTTCTATCCCGGGTCCGTTCCAATGACTTAAATGATAATTTCACTAAGGTCAGATGACGCATGTAAGACTAACAGTCCCCAGTAATGGCGCCAATGATGAGCAGCTAGGTACCCCTACGCCCAACCATACAAATCATGAGCATTCATACGTGACTCAGTTGAAATCTGTAGACTATAAGCACTTAACATACACCAGACTTCTAACCAATGAAACCTTGGGTTAGAATAGTTGTTGTCATCCTAATCTCACTTGTGAGGTTCTGTTTACAATGGTTAAGTGAGACTAAGGCTAATGATTTTTATATCTTTCTAATTATCTTTTTGATGGCTAATTGAGGTATGGAAAGTAAGGAATAAACTATTATCTAATCTCTAATTATCCTAGTTTATATTCTAACTACCCCTAGCATAAGTATCTGGTCCAATCTTCCGATCACGTTCTGAGCATTTCCTAACACTACTGGGTTACTAGATGTTAAGCGTCACTGGGCTTACCAAGTGTTTGGATTACGTTCGAGATGGTCGTACTTATGGCTTTAACGAACTACAAATGAGCAATAACGATTGAAATTATAATAACAAAAACATAAGTAATCAACAAGTAACTAATAAAGCATAAACATATTAAACTATTAAATGAATGAAATAACAAAGTCCAAATGCTGCAAGGAATGCTTGAATAGTTCGTATTTATTGCCATCACACCAATGGGCTTAGATACATCAATGCTCAAATAAAGAGCCGATCACTTTTCTTACACCTGCTACAAGCACTTGGAAAATATTTTATTTCCTATGGGAACAAACTGCAAGAGCTTCGCTACAACTACTTAAAAAGATGCCTAAATGAGATGGAAGGCCCTCTTATTTATAGGTCGGAAATGGTGGCTGCGTAAACAGAGCCACGTCAACATAGGGAGGCTATGTCAACGGGCCTGCATCGACACGGCTGCGTATACGCGGCCTAGTCGACACATTGACTTAATGACACTTCATCACATGGCCAAGACAACGATGTAACAGTGCATAGTATCGGGCCATTGCAGCATCCAAGGGTTCATGTCCTCATTGTTTCTAGCCTTGGATTTGCTTTTGCAAGTTAGACATTCAGGAGTATGTTTGGTACTTGTCATTAAATAGTTCTAACATAATACTCCACCTACAAATGGATTCCAGTTCTAAAGACCAGTACTAGCTTTCTTCTTCTTTAACTAGTATCCGTAGGAACAACTTAAGTTTTTTCCATTCGTTCTCTATGTTCTGTAAGGCACACACATCATGGAATGCTTCTAAATGATTCTGAGGATCAGCGTTGTATCCCCCTTCAAATCGTGGGATGTTGTTCATATCTAATCCCTTGATTCTACTATTTTTTTGATGCCTTGTTGAAATTCTAATAGTCTCAGTTATGTCTAACATACTTCAAGTAGCGAGTAGGGGTTCATCGTGATCATCTAATCCATGATTTCTATGATGCCTACGTTGTTCCCTACTCTCCCTTCTTTTATGTCGTGACTTTCTAGAGTGCCTTCGTCCCCTTTCCTCGTTGTTTCACTTATGAATTCCACTTTGCCTACCTATATCCCCATTTCTTTATGACTGCATCCAGATATTGAAGGAGAGGATGAACGAGATGATGAAGCTGAAGAAGAAGGAGAACCTTCAACATGACGATGTTTGCTACCTTCTCTTCTGTGGTCTTGGCTCCAATCGTGATTGCGATCAGAATGTCCACCTTTATCATGAGTTCGTATCCCTTTTTCGGATTCTTTGTGCCAATGGGTATCAAAACCTGGGTTATGAATAGTGGAATGAAGGTTCTGATACATAATGTCATGTTGACGAATTGGTGGATCAATGTCATGTGTATTACGTTGCCAATTGTTTCCTGTTTCAAACCTAGGCGATGAGGCACTTTCATACAAAGAAGGAGACATACTTGTCTATTTAGTGTGCAATGTATTCTTGTTTATTATTTTCTCAATAAACCCTAAGGGTTTTTTTCAATGATGTGAATGATTTCATAAGTTCTAATTAGAGCACAAACAACTAAGTCCCCAACAACGGTGCTAATGATGAGTGGCAAGGTACCCCTATGCTCAACTATACGAATACAAGCATTTCACACACAATCTGGTCAAATTCCAAAGACTAAGTGCCTATGCATCTTTTGTGGAACAAGGATGGGTTGGTTGATCATTGTCTTCCCAAACTTACTTGTATGTCACGATTGTATGGTTAAGTAAGTTTGAGGCATATGATTTTTATAACTTTTATATTTTTATGTTCTACTGCTAATAAGGGAGGAGAGAGAGAGATAACTAAGTGACTAATTTAACCTAACTACTGATTAACTAGGCTTTACACTAATCCTAACACCAGTATCCATTCTCACTTGCCATACACATCCTGAACTAACGCAACACTACTGGGATTACCAAACACTAATCGTTATTGGGTTACCAAGTGTTACACGCATGCTCGAAGTGATCGTATTGTGTGTGCTAATAATAGAAATGTAAAGTGCATAAAATAAAATAAAATAAATGCAAAAGAAAATAAAATAAAGGAAATAAGTAAGAAAAAAAATTTGAAGTGCTGCAAGGATGAATCCAAGAGCTCGTCTTTATTATCGTACACAATGCTTGAATAAAGATCCATCCACACTTAGACCTCCTGCTGCGAGCACTTGGAAAATACTTTAACTTGACTCCTAAAAGTTTTGCTACTTGACTACTACCAGACTTCTTTTTGACTAATTCTTCTAAATTACTCCCTATTGTGTACCTGGGCACTATATTTATAGGCCTAGGAGTAACCTGGGAATAATCACTCTAATAATAACCACTCTAATAATTAGAGTAACTGCTTTAATAATAACCACTCTAATAATAACTACTCTAATAATTAAAGTAACTACTTTAATAATTAGAGTAACTACTCTAATCATAACCACTCTAATTATTAGAGTAACCACTCTCATCACATGACAAAGACACTAAACAAAAGTTGGAAATAGTTAATGAGGAGCTTGAAGTTTTTAGGAGCTCTTTAGAGATCAATGAGCAGTTATTGAGAACCTGGCTGATGAGGGCTAGGTACCCCTACGCCCAACCATGTGAATCATGGGCGTTCACATGCAACTTGGTCGAATTCCGTAGATTGTAAGCGCTTAACATACACCAGACCTCTAACCAATAAAACCCTTTGTTAGAATGGTTGTTGTCTTATCAACCTCACTTGTGAGTATCTAGTCGCAATGGTTAAGTCAGATTGAGGCAACTGATTTTTATAGTTTTTACTTTATGTTTTGGCGTCTAATTAAGGTACAGAAAGTAAAGAATGAAATATTATCTAACCTATAATTATCCTAATTTGTATCCTAACTATTCCTAGCATACGTATTCGATCCCATCTTCTAGGCACGTTTTGAGCATCCCCTAAACACTACTGGGTTACCAGACAATAAGCGTCACTGGGTTACAAAGTGTTGTGTTTACGTTTGAGATGGTCGTACTTATGGCCTTTGTGAACTATAAAGGAGTGATAGCAATTAAAATAACAATAACAAAAACTTCAGTAATTATCAAAGCATAAACATATTAAACTATTAAATGCATTAAATGGCTAAGTCCAAATGCTGCAAGGAATGCTTGAAGAGTTCATCATTATTGCCGTCACACCAATGGGCTCAGATACATCAACGCTAGAATAAAGAGCCTATCACTTTTCTTACACCTGCTATGGGCACTTGGAAAATATTCTATCTCCTACGAGAACAAACTACAACAGCTTCGCTACAACTGACAAAAGGTACCTCAATGAGGAAGAAGGCCCTCTTATTTATAGGCTAAAATAGGTTCCATGTAAATGGGGCCACGTCGACGCATGGAAGGATGCGTTGATGGGGCCACATCAACGGGGCCATGTATACGGGGCTGCGTCGACGTGGCCACTTATACGAGGTCCCGCATACATAGCCTACTAAATGCAATGACCAACAAACACTTCATCATACCCCCATGACTGAGTAAAAAATTTTCCTCAAGTTCCTCTTAAAATTTGGAAGGTATGGACTTTTATTTACAACACACATGACTGGATTCTCTGCCATGAAGAAGGATGCAAAAATTATCAGAGAAGATCACATCATCCCTAGGGGCGATGGTTTCGATAGACCTTCATCAGCCTCTGGCCCATGCGGTAGCATTGGCATGAATGATGGCTACCCTGAAGTAGCTGTGACTTCTAGAGGCAACCAGAAAGCCTCCAGGAGAGCCCTCATTTTTTCCTCTTTGCTTCTGGGATTGTTCACTATCTAGGCAGCTTCACTAATGTGTGCTGGAATTGGAACTTCCCAAGGGCATGGCAGCACCAGGAAGAGTTCTTTCAGGTTGACAAACCAGGCTGCAAATTACTTTCGTTTGAAGTTGAACGCTCAGATTGATGCTTGTAGCTGCTGGTAGTCATTCATCCGATGGGCCAAGTTCTCTACAACTGCACGTTGTCCATCAAAGCTCATGTGGAGAACCTTGAGTTCTGCATTTGCTGTTTCCAATTTCTACTTCATCGCTTTGTGTGCTTGAAACTCGTCCTCATATAAAGAATACAAGATGACCACTTATTTCTCCAATTCGGACCACGGTCTCCCAGCCATGAGCATGGCCAAGTTTGCATAGCGAAGGTTGGCGAGCTCCATATACTCTATCATTTCTTCAATCTACAACTCCTTGAGGTGAATTTCAGCCAGATTGTAGGCATTCAACCCATCAAAGATAGGTTTCCATACTTCACCTCCTTCTCGAAGCTGTTGGAGCACTTGGTTCAACTTGGCCTTTACGACTTGAATCTGCTTCTCATTTACTTCCTTTTACTATCCCACTTGGTCCCAGTAATGATTCTTGTTTTTTTCAAACTTTAAGACCTTGTTCTTCCAAGCGGTGATTTCGATGGTAGATTTTTGTCACAAAGCCTGAACCTCCTCTATGGATAGATTTTAGTTCTCAGCTGCCAACCTTCTTATGTCAGCATTCACCCTAGCTAGCTCTTCCTGCTATTGGTGGATAAAATTTTTCATGTGCTCATTTTTCATACCAACATTACACAGGTGATGAACCTCTACGGTCAACCTAACGTTCTCTTGGCGAACCTCTGTCAAGTCCTCGTTTAAATTATATGCTTGAACGCTTGCCAAGGACTTATCAAAGATCATCGACTCTTACTCATCCTCAACTATCTAAAGTTTGAGCTGAAGCTGTTGAAAAGCTTCATCTCTAGTGATTTCATGATTAAGAAGAGCTGGATTGGTAAGTTGGGTTCTTAATTGGGCCACTTCTGTTGCCAAGCGTTGACAAGTGGCTTGAGCAGTTTCAAGTTACCCTTCCAAAATAAGGATCTTACTCCTTGTTGAGGGAAACTCTGACTAGATTGCAGTGATGTTGTTCAAAAGGTTAAAGAAATCCAAAAGCAGTTGCCTGATTCCCACCAGTTGGTCCAACAATTCCTCATGTTGCGTTTCATCGATCTTGCTACATGAGGTTCCGGTAGATTCCTGTAGATCTTGAAGTCCATGAACATCTAGTACAGGTGCTACCGATGCGTTGAGAGCTATAGCAATTGTATCAGCAATCACTTCGGTCACAATATCCTATCCTTGGTGTTGCATCACCAAGAATGTTGCCCCTTCACCATCTTCCAAGTGTATCGAGAAGGTAGTAGCATTCCCAAAGATTTTGGGAAATAGCTGCTGGGTTGATACTATTACCTCTTGAACACTAGGATCTATCCTTGCTGGTACTTGTGTTCAGGCGGCAGGGAACATCCACCCTGCTCTTTCCAACAAGCTAATTGATCAAGCCACTTGCTCTAGTTGGCTCATTACAGGGCGATAGATCGAAGGGTCTTCCCCTCCACCAGTCCTACCAGATTTCTCTTGCTAGCTCAAGAGCGATTTTCGGATCTCACAGATGTGTTCTACAATAATTTGTGAACCCGACCTTGTTGTTTGGGTAGGTGGTGGAGGTGGTTACTGCTCCTCCTCTATTTGCATCGTAGTTGGAGTCCTATCCTTCATCATTTTATGCCATGAGGCAATTGGGGCATGTCAAATTGTATCATTGGCATACCGTGTTATCCCTGCTTGTTTGCATAACTTTATGATTAGGCAAGGGAAGGGGAGAGCTTGTCTTCCACATTCGTTTTTGGTGAACCTTTTTTCAATTTCCAAAAATAGTAATTGTGGAAGACTCATTGGGAACTTCCCACTTAGAGCGACACATGCACGAGCAGAGAAGGCCATGATTTTGCTGGGTCTTACTGTTGGATTCAAGTGGTAAGACGCGATCTTTGAATACACCCTCTCCACTGTGGTTAGAAAGCCGAACTCCTTACGGTCTACCCCATAGCACCACATGATCCACTTCCCTTTTATCTCAAGGTCTACTTGTTTTGGGATCTCCACCACATCTACTCAGGTCTCAGGCAACCCCAAAGCTTGCGCTATTGCCGATTCATCTAGAATAGATAGGTCTCTCCTAAGTACCATTCACCACTGGTTGTGATGATTAGCCACATCGAAGAGTTTTGTAGTTGAAGCCTCACATCTTCTGGTGCATTCTGGAGGAATGGTCTAAAGTTTAGCTCTTAGAGGACCATCTATTGCACTTCACGTGGCTTGATAGCATCAAGATAGGCTTGGGTTAGGGTGACCTCAAGCTGTGGTGCTATCCTCGAAGTCTCATCCCTTTGCGATTGCTCACTAGGAATCTCCTCTTTGGGAATCTAATGGATAGATTCCACATCAAGTCCTTCATGGAGGGGGCTAGTTGCATGAGAGTCCTCCACATGCTCTGGTTGTTGCATGCCTCATCCCCTTCCCATTTATGGATGCTTGTCCCTTAGTTGTAATGGTCCTTCACCCCTTGGATGCCTCGATTTGGGTGCCATCTGCAATCAAACATAACCCCCCATTAGATCATGCATAAGTAGCTCAAACTGGTCCTTCTACACTTTCTCAATTCGACTAAGTTATGTTGTTGGGATGGGCCTCCCATTAAGTCCCCCAGAGTGTTAAATCATGGGTTAGAGCCAAAAATAATCAGGGGATAAGTTGAAGTTTAAGCTTATTGTTTTTGTTCTTCCCTTAGAGGTGCGAAGTCTTAGTTAACTAATTAATTAATTAATTAATTACACATAGGCTTCACTCCCCCATGACTAAGAGCATACCTCCAGGTGCTCAAGAGGGCAAGGATTGGTGGATACGAATGCACAATAGATTGTAGGTGCTCAGAAAGAAGTTAGACAGAAAAAATGTCAAAATATCCATCCAATTTGTTTGCCAAATGAATGAAAATCTAAAGCGCAATGACTGTATATATAGGGGTTGGGCATTGTGTCGACAGGGACACGTATACGCGACTACGTATACATAGGTGGCTGCGTATATGGGGCCCCGTATATGTAGGGGGCCGCACCTATTGACCAGCCCATAAAAAGCCCAAAAAATGAATTTAAAACATTAAATTGGGGCAGTTGAAGAGTGTACGAGACCAAGAATGCGATCAAGGACACAAGGAAGGTAACTTGGGCTAGAACAAGATTCAAAGGTAGGAGAACGTGGTGAGAAAGAACTCCGTAGGGAAGAAATCGTGTGATGGGACCCTGAAAATAATCAACCATGAAATCCAAAGGATGGGAGACTTAACAAGCAGGACCAAGAATTTGTAGGTGGGTCCTCCCCATAGTAGGCAATAGCCTTAGTAGCCCTTGCATATCCTTAATCACTAGGGTTCATGGACCCCGAGGTTAAGAAATGGTGCTCGCAAGTTAATACTCCTACCCAAGAGATCCCACCAAGGCATTAGTAGTACATGGAAATCACAACAAACTTTCAAAACATAAAATGGACAGTGAGGTGAGTTTGGGAGAGAAACGGATGAGAGAGAGATGAGAGAAGTGGAATTCCAATCCTTGGTTACTTGAAACCTTGTGCGAAGTTATGGTTAAGTGACCTGGTAGGACCGTTCCTGAGTTCAGACCCAAAACCAACCACATACAGTGACCTCGCAGCAACAGGTGAAGCCCCATTCATCCACCAAGTAGCAGAGTGTACCCATAGGAAACCACCACTCCAATAGGCATGAGAAGAAGGAAGTGAAATGGGGAAAAGTTAGAGGGGATAGCTAAGGCCCATAACTTATTTTGGTGGCTCCTAAGAGGTGGTCTAAGGGGTGTGCTTTGAATTCCCACATAGTGATGCTTTTATTTTCTTCATTGTCTTGTTATTTC
>MNCI01025666.1:61352-126799 GCA_015680685.1 Gnetum montanum
TCATCCCTGCTAATCCATTTCACTACACCCCTCACTGTTTTGAAATTTTTTGTTTTACACTTTTTTGTTTTTACACTTCTTTGTTTATCGACATTGTTCATATGTTTGTCAATTCTTGTTAATTTTTTCCTTTCTTTGCTTATTTTTTGTTTCTTTTTGTGTGTTTCATTTTCATGTGATTGCTAATACGTCGTCTTATTGTCATCAGGTATCTGGCACAGATGGTTTTCATTATGATGGATCATGTATAATAGTTCACCTACTTATCTAGCTCCTGCCCTTGCATGGTTGTCCTTGGACTTTACATCCATTTTCAACTCATACAATCGGTAGTGAGTCCATGTCATCTACCCATTCACCCACCTCATGATTTTCCTTCTGTTGGAAACATGCAACCCCTTCACTTAAAAACATTTTAATTAATGTGTGACTTGTGTAGTTCCTATACTTGGGGGANCGTATAAGCCCCTCAAATGGTTTCATGCACAATGCGCTGCTAGCAGGATCAACTGTCAGCCACAAGGTGTCCTCTTGATTGTTGGCTGCTATGTATAGGCATTGTTGGGATGGTGATTCCTCGGTACATCGACTACATGCTTGAATGGATATCCTCTTAGTGGACCATAATTGCTTCACACAGTTGCACCTTGAGTCACCGTACGCGATGCATGGAATTCACTTCTTCTCGATCTTTCCAAAAGGATTTTCTTTTGAAATTTCAAGGGAAAGATCTCAGAGTCCTAGTCTTGCATCCACTGTGCTCAACTAGGCCCTTCCCATTATGATTGGAAAGTTCCCCTTGCAATTTTCAACACTAATGATAAGGAAATTAGCACGATAGGACCACCTACAAATGGTGGTCACAATGTCCTCCACCACTCCCAAGGGAATAATGATGGACTGGTTTGCCAGTTCGAGCCTAATGTTGCTCTTCTTAAGCAGGGGTAGGTTTCAGTTCTTGTACATGTCATGAGAGATCAAATTAACTCCTAACCTTGAGTTCAAAAGAGCTTTACAAGGCTCATTTCTCACCACCTGAAGATGGATGAGGGGACTTCCTGGATCAGTCAATTTTTGGGGAAGGTGACCTACCTTTATCTAGTCAATCATTACGTGTGTGAGCATGACCATTTGTACATTGGAGGGCATTTGTTTTGAAGGTTTCTCAAGCGGTGGAATAGTAGAGGTAATTTGAGATTCAGAGGCACCAGCCACAGGTGGGTGTGAGGGTGTGCGTACATTATTGGGGTTGGAAGAAGGGATGTTTCTGTGGCTTGGATTCCAATCCACTCAGCTGAGGAGTCGGTTGTATGTTGATAGCCCTCATAGCATTTTGTTGCTATGGTTGTGGCAGTATCTCCCCCTACATAGGTCGAGCAGGTGGTAGTTGAGTGGGATGTTGTCGAGAAGGAGTGGTAGGAGAAGGTGATGGAGGATAGTAGAGATGTGGGTTTTCCCCTTTGGGTGATGGAGTTTGTGGTCGAAAATATTTTGGGGGGTGGTAATAATTCTAAAATGTGGTGTGACTGGAAGAGTCCAGTGGAGAGACTAGTTGCTGAACGTAGTACCCATAAGGATCTGGCTGTCAGTAAGGGTACTGTTGCCTTGGAGGTGGCATCCCCCATGCTTGTGGGTGCTGCCACTGCTAGAAGTATTCATATAGTTGTGGTGGTGCTCCACTTGGATAATACCCTTGCTGCTATTGGTGGAACTGCCTAGGATTGCCTTATGGGTAAGGCACCCTTCGGGGTGTTTACTGCCTCGCCAAGTTAGGATTCAACGAGTACAACCCAGACTCTTGGAGATGTGACACCATAGGACAACACCCCTTAGGATGTTCGTATTAGCATATGCCACATTCATCATCCTCCTCCATGTCAAAGTCTACAACCTGTGCTACTATAGCAAATTTGCCCTTACCCTTATATTGGGCATGTTTAGCTTCCTTCTTCTTACGCCGATCATGATCATTACCTTGTTCTCTGGACTCTTCTGCAATTTTCAAAACACTTTGGAATTTTTCGTCCAAAGAGTCCCACATCTTATCAACCTTTGCTGATATTTTAGATGCAAACTTTTGTAAAGGAAAGGTCTTTTGATTCACTGCTACTTCCAGTGGTGATTCGTCCTCCTCGTCACAAAATCAAACCTCGCTCTTTTTGATGGAGAGATCCCGATTAGATTCTTCTCCACTCTACTTCTTTCTAAGTTCTCCTTCCTCCTTGGCCACCTATTTAATGAGGCGCTACAATTGATGGGCCCTTAGCTCCGATAGTCGTCCCTAGGCATACATGCTAAGGGTCTTTCATGTTTCAAAATAGAGCCCATCAATGATGTGGTGAAGTTGTGCCCGCTGAGAGCAGCCATGACCAAGGCACCGATGTAGCAATGAATAGTATCTCCTCATGGCTACATCCAAGGTTTCATGATTACCTTGCTTCCACCCTTGGATCTAATGTCTTAAGTTTTCCACTCTGGAGTACGTTTGATACTTTTCATTGAAAATCTCAAGCATCGTACTCCATCTTCTGATTGAGTCTAGTTCTAAGGACCAGTACCAGTTTTCTGCATCCTTGATGAGTATGCGAGCGAACAGCTTCAGCTTCTACCAATCATTGTCAATGTTCTGCAGGGTACAGGTGTCACGGAATGCTTGCATGTGGGTTTTCATATCACAGTTGTATCCCCCTTCAAATCTGGGGATGTTGTTTATATCGATGTGCTTGATTTGGCTATCCTTTATGTGCCTACTAGGGATCTGAACTACCTTGGAGATCTGGAACATGCTTCGAGTAGCCAACAATGGCTCATCCAAGTCATAGTCCTCCTGAGGACCATAATGTCTGTGACAATTCTAGCTACCCCTCCTTTCATGATGGCAAGCATCGCGTGATTGGTCGCACATTTCCTCACATTGTCCCTTTCGATCCTTTCGACCACCATCCTTTCGCTCCTTTCTACCCCAGTTATGATTAGAGCCTGAACTAGATGAAGGTATAGGAGAGCGAGAGGATGGAGAAGAAGGAGAGGAGTCACCACCTCTCAGGTGTCAATCTCCCCCTCTACCCTAATGATGGCCTCGATCATCCTGCGCATCCTTGCTACGTGACCCTCCATTCCCTTGAGGATCTCAATCACTTGGAGGCTTATTTTGAATGATGTACTAAAGGATCTGTTGCCCCAGGGGAAGTTCGACCGAATGGGAATCATGAAAGATGGGTTTCCCATCATCCTGTAGCCCTTGCAAAACTAAGGTGTTACTGAATTGTTTCCCCTTCAGGTGTTCATATCTTTCTACCTGCTACTAGTCTCGTGCCCATTGAGCCTCAATGGGACGATAGTCTCGGTAGTCATGGTCCTCCATGACGTACTTCACTTCACAGTCTTGGATGCCTAGTCTGCTAAGATTGTGGAATAGCATCCCAAGAGCCGATCAGTTAGGTGGTAGTATGATGTTGCCCTCTATGTCCCACCATCGTAGATGCTCATCCTGATGTAGGATGAATGTGAAGTCAGGGACATATTCATCAGGATTCTTGTATACCACCCGACATTCTTGTGGCACCGGTGGGTTGGATACATCTCGCCAATGAGAAGAAGTCATATTGGATGTTATATGATCCATTTAATTAGTGTACCTTATGTTTACTTTAATCCGCCTAGTGTACGTAAATGTTACTATCCTGGGTCCATTCCAACGATGTGTATGATAATTTTACTAAGGTTAGATGACACATGTAAGACTAACAGTCCCCAGCAATGATGCCAATGATGAGTGGCTAGGTACCCTTGTGCCCAACCATGCAAATCATGGCCGTTCACACACAACTTGGTCGAATTCCATAAATTGTAAACACTTAACATACACCAGACCTCTAACCAGCAAAACCCTTTGTTAGAATGGTTGTTGTCTTCTCAACCTCACTTGTGAGTATCTAGTGGCAATGGTTAAGTGAGATTGAGGCAACTGATTTTTATAGTTTTTACTTTATCTTTTGGTGTTTAATTAAGGTACAGAAAGTAAAGAATGAAATATTATCTAACCTATAATTATCCTAATCTGTATCCTAACTATTCCTAGCATAAGTATTCGATCCCATCTTCTAGGCACGTTTTGAGCATCCCCTAAACACTACTGGGTTACCAGACAATAAGCGTCACTGGGTTACAAAGTGTTGTGTTTACGTTCGAGATGGTCGTACTTATGGCCTTTGTGAACTATAAAGGAGTAATAGCAATTAAAATAACAATAACAAAAACTTCAGTAATTATCAAAGCATAAACATATTAAACTATTAAATGCATTAAATGGCTAAGTCCAAATGCTGCAAGAAATGCTTGAAGAGTTCATCATTATTGTCGTCACACCAATGGGCTCAGATACATCAATACTCGAATAAATAGCCTATCACTTTTCTTACACCTACTGCAGGCACTTGGAAAATATTCTATCTCTTGTAGGAACAAACTGCAAGAGCTTTGCTACAACTGACAAAAAGGTACCTCAATGAGACGGAAGGCCCTCTTATTTATAGGCCAAAATAGGTGCTGCATAAACGGGGCCATGTCGATGCATGGAAGGATGCATTGATGGGGCCGCATATACGGGGCCACGTTGACCTGGCCGCTTATACGAGGTCCCGTATATGCGGCCTAGTAAACAGAGCAACCAACAAACACTTCATCACTAGCCAAATGAATGAATGACCATCATGAGTTGTAGATCCTGATCAAGGTGTTTGATGTTCAATGGAAACAATTTTCAACCTAGTTTGTCAATGTTAAGGAGTTGTTCCCTACAATGCCCTATCTATGGGACATTCCCATACTAGCCCATATTTGCAAAGCCACATGGATTATGTACGATCAATGGAGCAAGGAGGAGAAGATAAAAGCATTGTTAGATGTCTTTCATTTTCCATTGCAAGCAACTATTGTACCAGGACAACCACAACCATAGCCTCATTCTCCACCACCACTACTGTACTGCCTGAAATCGTCAGTCATCGGATGGAAGGAAACAGAGACCGTCAGATCGTAGGATGCGCACAGAAGACCCTGCCTTCGCTTGAGAGCGAGTTGGAGTGCACGAAGGCAGAGTACCTTGGGTGGTCCGCACGCGGATCAGACAAGGATTTATCTGCACGTATGCCGAAGTGCTATACACTGGGTTATGCGTAAACATGCGTAAACGAGAGCGTAAACGGCGTAGCAGATATGACCAGGGCGTAAACATAAATGAGCGTAAACAGAAAACATGCAAGAAATTAGCATAAACTGTAAACAATGGTATTACAGAGTCGAAGTACAGTGCACCAGTCTAACGTAGTTGTGATGAACACAAGGCGGACGAAAATCCCCAGTGAATGCAGGGACGGCTAGGCTGGTATACGCTGTAGGCGCGGCGTAGAGACTGTGCACAGTGTAAAGGTTTTCCAGCGTAAGAGGGTTTCAGCTCAAGTGCGCAGCGTAATTGCTCCTGGGTATGCTCTGGGATTTTTGCCAACCTCCTGGGTGAAGTGGAAAAGTGTTGTTTTTATCCCGATTGTTACGCTAGACTCGGGTTAAGAGACACGTGGCGCGTTGACCGGGTGCATACAATTTACAAATATACAACATATTACATCTGCTGGGCGTATACGCGGGGCGTATACGCTACATCAGGCCAGCGTACACGCTGGACGTGTTGGGCGTGTGAACTTGGGTGGAGATGCCATGGACGCTGGGCGTACACACCGACAATGGCTGGGCGTATACGCTGACGGCTGTCGACTTGCTTCAATTCTTGCTCTTCGGTGCTATCTTCATTCTGTCATTGAGACTTCATCGTCGGGTGTGTGCATCTGTGATGCCGAGCGTACAGACGAGGTGTGTACATTGGGCACGTAAGTCGGATGTCTGCTGGGCGTATACGCTTTTGATGCTGGGCGTATACGCTGTTGATGCTGGGCGTATACGCTGGTACTGCACTTAGTGAAAAGTAAGCCTTCTGATTCCAGAAGTTGCAATGTGCGATGCCAAATGTAGCTGTGGCCGTTTGTGGGTCCCAGGGACCTACTTCTTGCTGGGGAAGCACTAAGCTCGAAATTTTGTGGTGTTTCATTGGCCCCTTTTTGTTGACGCTTGGAGGAATCTACTCAAGAAGCGTCGACAAAGAAGTGAAAAACACCAGAAGAAAATTTATATAGACTTTGTTCTTTGCCACGTGATTGGACGTCATCGCACCGTGTTCAGTAGTACATGGGAAAGGGAAATTTGTAGCTGATAGGAGAAGAGAGATTGTGGGGAGTGGGGACTCCCCAAGAAATTATGCTGGAAGATGGGGTGCTCGGGTGTGTGGCATGTTGGTCCTTGTCAATAGCCATTGTTTAGCAGACTCGGAGTTCATACATGCGACGGGCATCCTTTGGCGGAACAAGGCTCCTGGTTAGTGTTCAAGAGCACTTGTTGGCAAGACCAAAGCCACGGGGAGTTGTGTTACATGCTTTGGAGGAACAGGGCCCGTGTTTAATGTTTAGGGGGACCTGTTGGCGGAGAGCCAGATCCATGCAAATATATGCTTCTTGACCATTTTAGACATGAGTACTTGGTTTTGAGACAATTGCCCTCCCGCCTGGGGCTTATATGGGAAGTGCCAGGAGTCTTTTTTTTTTTTTTTTAGAAAATTATAAACTCTGCATTGATTTTATACTCATGTGTGACAATACGTGACAACATGTTAAAAATTTTGGGTGTACTAGATGTATCAGAGGTATGGTTGAATAAAATGTGTTTGTGAACGGATAGGGAATGGGTTGGTGAATGGGGATGTACTAGTGAACGGTTTGATTTTGTCATGCATGCTTTGAACATTGTCCCATCTTGTCGCTTGCGATGAGATGCATTCTTATGTGAAAACCTCTAGGTGTCATCCTGCAAACACAACTCCAAGAAGACAAGAAAACCATGAGTGAATGATCGAGCCCAGACTTACACGGTGGTAGGTTGTATGTCGATAGCAGCAGTGTTGGTAGAATCTCTTGATGGCAGGTGATGCAGTGATGAAGCATGAATGTGGCGGTAGATTGATGAACTAGCGATGAAATTGCTAGTTTATAGTCTTGGCGGACTATGATGGGTTAGTTTTATGTCGTAACCCGTTGGACATTGCCCGTTTAGTGTCGTGGCGGACATTACATTGCCAGTTTTTAGTCTTAGCGGACTATGAGGAGGCAAGCTAGTTTATAGTCTTAGCAGACTCCGATGGTTGCGACAGTGGCAGTTTACTGTCGTGCCAGACGGGTGCTAGTTTATCATCATTGCAGACACTATGGGGTATCAGTTTACTGTCATGATCCCAGGACGAGCTATGGCGTTAGTTTTAAGTCATAACCAAGGACTGTTCTGTGGTGTCAGTTTACCGTCATGATCCCAGGACGAGCTGTGGTATCAGTTTATAGTCATGATTCCAGGACTTTCATGTACCTGAGCTTGAACTCAAACGTAAAACGATTTTAGGTACAAGTGATTGGTCGGATTGGCAAGCTCGTTTCCTTCCATGTCAACTAGTTTGAATGCTCCATTGTCGAATGCTTTAGTAACCAAGTAAGGCCCTTCCCAGTTAGCTGAGAATTTGTCTGGGTGTTCCCGAATGGCTTTAAGCACAAGGTCACCTTCTTTGATAGGGTGCTTGTTGATGTCATGCCGATGTCATTGCCGTTGCCGTTTTTGGTACCATTCGATCTGATCGAGGGTGCACACACGTTCTTCCTCCACCGAGTCAAGATCAATGATTCATAGATCATTATTTTGCCCACCGTCGAGGAGCCCAGAAAGTGTGATCCTTAAAGATGGTACCTGTAGTTCCAAAGGTAAAACAGCTCTGAACCATAAACAAGACTGTATGGTGTCTTATCCATCGAAGTTTGGTGCATAGTACGGTATGCCCACAATGCGTACACCAATTGTTCGTGCCATTTTCTTTTGCTCTGGGTAAGCATTTTCTTAAGTATTGTAACAATTATCTTGTTTGTTGCCTCCACTTGCCCATTGCTCTGGGGATAGTAAGGGGATAAAAACGAGTGTTTGATCCCTAAATTTTCACAAAAGGCTTTGGTTTCGGCGCTACTAAATTGTGGCCCGTTGTTAGTGATGATTGTCATGGGAATGCCAAAGCAGGTTACAATGTTTTCTAGAATGAAATTGCACACATGCTTGGCTGTGGTTTTTCGAAGGGGAGTAGCCTCTACCCACTTCGTGAAGTATTCGGTGGCAGTTATAATGAAACTATGGCCCGCGGAAGATGAGGGGGTTATTTGACCAATGAGATCCAACCCCCACTTTTGAAAGGGCCATGTGATTTGCGTTGTATGCAACTCATTCAGTGGGACATGTATCAGATTGCTATGTTTTTGACAGGTACTACCTATTTTGACTTTGGCGAGACAGTCATATTCCATGCGTGGCCAATAATAACCCAAGCGCCTGATTTTCATTGCCATGGCTTTTGGCATTATGTGTCCCCCACATAGTCCTTCATGTACCTGTTCAACAATAGTGTGGGCATCGGCACTACTAACACATGTTAGCAATATGCCTTCGTAGGATCGTCGGCACAGTGTGTTCCCTACCAAGGTATATTGCTTAGAATGTTTCCGCATTGCGTCTCTCTATGCATTTGTTAGATGTCGCGGTGTTTCGCCGCGTCGTACCATTCTATCGCGTGTGTTGAACTAACAGATGCAATTGACAACGTGTCAAGGGTGTTAGTGATTAGTTCAGCACAGCTGGTTATGGAGCTTGGTAATGTATGGAACATGTCTGGCGATATGTTTAGTGCTAATGTGGCTAATGCATTTTCAATGGTGTTATCATTTCTGGAGATGTGTTGTACATCAATGTTTTCGAATCGCCTCATTAAGTGTTTTGCTAAGTCGCAGTATGGTTGTAAATGTTGGGCTTTACATGTATAGACATCCGTGACTTAATTTACGACTAGTTGCGAGTCCCCTCTGACTACAAGCTGTGTGATGTTTAAAGCCAGAGCTGCCACGAGACCTCTAAGGAGACCTTCATACTCTGCTATGTTGTTTGTACAAGGAAAGTCAAAACGATAGGAAAAGGGTCAGATCTCCCCAGAGGGATAGGTGATGACAGCGGCTGCACTTCCTCCCCGAGAGGTGAATACCCCATCAAAGTTCAAAATAGCATCGTAGTCATCGGGTACTATGTCTATGGCGCTTATATTCTCATATGGGAAGTTTGGGTCTATAGTCACTTGGTCGCGCATTGATGATGTTACCATTTGATTTACTATAGCTTGACCCTTAACTGATGATTGCGCTACGTAGTATAGGTCAAACTCGGCTATCATGGCCTTCCATTGGGCTATTCGACTTGTTTCGTAAATATTCCCTGTTATGGCTCTCAGTACATTGTCCTTGCAAATTATGTAAACCTGGTTGCGGAAGAGGTAATGTCGCCATTTTCTTAAAGAAAAGACCAAATCTAAACATGACTTCTTCACGTCGTTGTACCTTTTCTCATGGGCAACTAATGCATGGCTCAGGTAATATACAGGGACTTCGGTTCTGTCATCTCGTTTCTGGCAAAGCATAGATGCAATGGACGAATCCGAAGTAGCAAGGTAGATGTAGAATGGTTTATCATTTTGAGGTGGATAGACTGTGGGTAGCCAGGAAAGTGCTATTTTAATGTCATCGAATGCCTGTTGACACTGCGGAGTCCATTAAAAATGTATGTTATTGCGTAGCAAGTGGTTCATGGGTTTCAATTTATCTGTTAGTTTTTCTATGAAGCACCTGATGAACTGTAATCTTCCTTGTAGACCTCGAAGTTCAGTAAGGTTGCCTGGTGGTTTTCCAGTTTGCTATGGCCTTAACCTTATCGGGGTCTACTCGTATCCCTACTTCTAATGCTATAAATCCAAGCATTTTGCCTATTTTGACGTCGAAGACACATTTTTTTGGGTTAAGCCTCACTTCATACTTTAGACAACGTTTTAATACTAAGTCTAGATCTTGTACATGTTGTTGCTCCATTTTTGACTTGACCACAATGTCATCCACGTAGTCGTTGAGTGAGTGTAGTATGTAATCACTAAAGATAAATGTCATCGCTCTTTGATACATGGCCCCAGCATTCTTGAGACCAAAGGGCATCATTGTGTAACAAAAGGTTCCCCATGGTGTCATAAAGGTTGTCCAAAGCTGATGTTCCGGGTTGATATGTATTTGATTGTATCCCGAGAAGCCGTCCATGAAGGATAATAGCGCGTGCCCAGAAATTGAATCAACAAGCTAATCGATGCTGGGTAGAGGAAAATCATCCTTTATGGTTGCAACATTCAAATCCCAGAAGTCAATACACAAATGAATACTTCCGTTCTTCTTCGGAACGATGACCATGTTAGACACCCACTCGGCGTAATCAACAGCCCGAATGAAACCAGCTTGATAAAGCTTAGTGATCTCATTGCGAACTGCTAATGCTACCTCGGGCTTAACCTTTCGTGCTTTTTATTTTACTGGTCTCAACTTTGGATCAAGGATGATATTGTGTTGGACAATTCAGGGATCTAGCCCGGGCATGTCTGTGTAGGACCAAGCGAATGCTTTCATATTTTCCCTAAGCACGTTCTCAATGTTTTTGGCTAATGGTGGTTGTAATAAGGTGCTTAACTTTAGCATTTTGGTTTCTCCATAGGGCATGACGATGGGAGTTTCAGACAACGGGTATTCAGTGATATTCTCAGCCTCTATGTCAAGGAATTTTGTCATGCCTTTGTAATCGTCTGTTATTTGCTGCGTTGAGGCTATGATTGCGTTGTCCGTTGGTGAACTCAAGTTGATGAGATTTATGTTAATGTCTCTTGTAATTTTGCCGTATGGTCCGTCAATGATTAATGGTGCGGTTAGATGTTGGTAGTCCATTGAGCTTGCTCCTGCCAATAAACAGAGAGCTGAATAAGCAAAGGGGTATCGTTCTGTGTCTTTTAGCGATTTTAAACTATGTGTACATGCATAATGGTGGATTATCGTCACACCGGGACACATGGCAGTTTAACGCCTTACCAGGCGTTGAATGGTAGTTTAAGGCCTTACCGGGCCGTAAGTGGCAGTTTAAGGCCTTACTGGGCCGTAACATGAATGGGGAAATGGCAGTTTAAGGCCGTACTGGGCCAATATGGCGGTTTAAACTAGAACATTCAGAGTAAATGTGTAAGATGGGGTCCATGGAGGAACCAAGACGTAGCAATCTCTATTTTAATAATGTTTATTAGTTTTATTATATATTTTTTTTATTTTTTGCTCGAAAAATAAGGAAAAAGACGAAAAAAAAGCAAAAAGGCGTAATGGCGGCGTTAGCGTCAGCGTCAGCGCAGCGGAGCGTTAGCGTCAGCGGAACGCTATATAAAGTGGGGGGTCCATTTGCTTCTTACTTTGAAAGCAACAGAGCGTAAGCGACAGCATAAACTGTTAAAGCGTAAGCGTAAACTACATTGCCTTAGCGTCAGCGTAAATTTCCTCGTGAGCGTAGACGCCAAAGAATAACCCCAATGTAGACGCGCAGCATTAAACCCCAGCGTAGACGCAAAGTGTTAAACCCCAGCGTAGACGCGAAGTGTTAAACCCCAGCGTAGACGCGGAGTGCAAACTTGCAGGTGTTAGCGTAGACACTTCTCTTCAGCGTAAACGTGTATCGTCAGTGTAAACAGGCCGAGATGGGCAAGGGCAAAGAAGTGGAGGGCCAGGGGAGTAAGGGTCCCGACTTGACCTTCGCGGAGGAGATGGAGGCTATGCTGCAGGGCCTACCTAGGCCAAGGATACCATCCTGGCTCGTGACATCCCACAGGTAGGCTCTGATCTTTGCCTCTAATTATTTCTGTGCTTTGTCCTGTATAGCGTAGATAGACTCAGCATATACGCTGAGCGTAGAGGTTGTTTTAGGCTTATGGGGTTTTGCGGCGTATACGCCGAGTGTCACATTGTAGCGTAAGCCACGGCGTCATGAGTTTTTTGTGCAGTCTTGTCAGCGTGATTTGTTTGTTTTATCAGCGTAAACTCTTTACTGTGACAGCGTACACGCTGAGGGTTTATTCGGCGTATATGCTGTTAGTCCACAGTTGTCTTTCAGCGTAAACTTGTTTTTTCTGTTTCCGGCGTAAACTTGTTTATTCCATGTTGGCATAGACTGTTTACGCTTAAATCGCGTTGTGGCGTATGCGCCGAGGGTTTCGTCGGCGTATACGCTGAGCGTAAGACAGTTAATTTTCGGTGTATACGCTGAGTTAGGCAGCGTATACGCTTAGTGTGCAGCGTATACGCTTAATGTACAGCGTATACGCCGTGTTCAAGCCGCGTATTACGCTAAGTGTGGACTGTTTCACCGCCGTATACGCTGGTCTACGGGGTGTATACGCTAAATGCAAACAGTTAGTAAAATTTTTCTAGATTTTAAGTGTCGATTCATGATGTAAACTTTCACTTTTTCAGGCTAATATGTCATGGCATCGTGATTGTTTACAGGGATAGCAAGCGCTTCCTCGTCGTTGTCGAACTTGTCGGGGTATTAACATGAGTCAGCCCTATTGAGGAAGGCGAGGTTCCCCTGGACCTGACCATGGATGATAATGGGATTTGGTTCAAGGGAGGCATGTGTGGATTTCTGTCCTTCCTGTTGGACAATTTCGAGGTGGCTATCTAGTCCAACTTTGACGAGGTGACTGCACGGAGCGTGCTTGAGGAGATGCTACCGGGGGCTGCAGAGGGTGTCATAGTTTTTATACAGGACATTGACGAGGGGCCTCTGGTTAATGAAGATGGTACTACCCGCGGGCCCTGGTCTACGCGTCCATTAACGCGTGTGTGGGCACTATTGCCGCGAGGGTTGGATTATCTCAACAATACGTTGTTCATAGTTTCTCGTGCGCATACATTATTCTAGAACCCTCCCGGCACAGTGTATCGAGTGGCCAGGTAGGAATGTTTAAGCTTACTGTTTCCTTTCGCTGTTTAGCGTTTGCTTCTTGTTTTAACCCATATTTGCTTATAGGCCGAAGACCAACCCGAATGGGACACTCATTGAAGATGAAGGATTAGCCCTTGCTCGCACTACTCTGGAAGCATTTATGATGGGCCCCACCCTTCGTGGGACCGTACTGGGTCAAACGAAGGGTTCGATGGTCCATTTTCATAAGCAGTTCTCTAGAGCGTTTGCGATGTGCAAGGATCGTGGGTGGCTTCATGAAGATTGGACTGACAACGGGCCAGTCTTCCCTCGTAACCTTGGCAGCACATCTAGATCTGCCACTAACGGTAAACGATAACATTTACTAGATGTGTTAGTGGGTTTGTCCAATTGTTTTGATTTACGCTGATACGACCATTTTAAATTGCTTTTATAGTTGATGTACCTTCTGGTGAGGATCCGATGACCACTTGGTGAACCGAGACGACTTTGTCGATGAAGTTCGGAGGGGTGGCTAAGGCCCAGAAGTGGTTGGGTAATTGTGCTCCTCCGTCCCTCGCTCGTTGCCTGGATGATGCTGGTGGATCCAAAGGGGACGATCCTCTTGTCTCGGATGCTTAGGCTCTCTTTTTTTTTGTCTTTTAAGTTTTTGTTGTTTTTTTTTTACTCGGACTGATACGGGAATCGTAACTTGAAAATTTTGAGATGGAGGAAAATAGTTGATACTTGTAATTGTACAACATTGCACGTAAATTTTTTTTTGTTGATTTTGACTTTAATTGTAAACACGACGCAGTAATGAAAAATGTTTTGGCTTGTTTTTCTGTTTTGTTTTAAGTGCAAAGCAGAGATGTGATTGTAAATGCTGAACAAAAAGGAGAACCAAGTATGCGCGCATGAACTAGTTTAAGGCCATTTCAGGCCCCAGTCGTAAACGAGGAATATTTCGAATGATACGGGCGGATTTTTTCTGTTGGCCGATCATTGCTGATCGTGGCTAGTTTTACGTCTTTGCGGACGTGATAGTTTAACGTCGTTTCGGACATGTTATAGTTTAACGTCGTTTCAGACTAGAAGTGTTGATAATATTGTAATAGTTTTTTGATTTTCTTCTTTTTAATGTTAGGCGAAATGTCAACCAGGATGATTCTGTATTCAGCGTCCCCCTCACTGATTACGTTAAATGGTGATTCAGCCCAAGGGACATCTGATGGAATGGCTTCCTTGTCAGTGTTTTCAGATGTTTCGATAATTGGTAGGGGTTCTGTGTTATTTTCCATTTGAGACGTTGTATGTCCAGAGTCAAATGCAGGTGTTTTTTTTTAGGAGGCTCTTGTTCTATGTTCAAAGGTTTACTGCTTACCAGTGGGTGCGCGTTTTTATCATTTCATTTAGGCTCTTCAAGTTCGACTTCTAATCCTTGGTCCATGTTCACGTGTGATGAGATAATAGGCGTAGCGGCTTCCCCATGTATGATGATTTCACCGCCTTCATAAGGCAGATGGATCTCCTAATGTATAGGGGAAGAGACAGCTCTCAATTGGGCCAACTAGGGTCTTCTTAATATCAGGTTGAACCGTGGCATCTCATCGACTACTAGGAATTCGGTAGATGTAGGGAACTGATCTCCCGCTATGAAATCTAAAGTTATTGTTCCTTTTACCATTACGCGTGACCCGCTGAACGATTTTAAACATGTAGTCGCGGTTGGTTTAATTAATTCAGTAAGCCCCAATTGTTCAACGATGGGATATGGTACAACATTTGTTGCAGCTCCGTCGTCTACGTGGACTTTATGTATCTTGAATTGGTTGATACGTATCGTTATGAACATAGGGGCTGTTGTTATTTCCCCTATTTTTTCGTCCACCCTAATGTTGTCGTCATGGAAGCTCAAGGGTTTAGGAGTGGTCCCGTGAGACGAGTACATTACTGCATGGATGACAGGTTCGTTCGGGGGCAAGTCCTCGCTTACCGGGATCGACGTTAACATGCGTACTAGAGCTTCTCGATGTGTTTGGGATGTTAGCATCAAATCGTACAAGCTCAACGAATTGTTCTTTTGCTTCAATGCTTGGGTGACTTGTGTCAAGGCCGTTGCTAAATCTTTACTGTTTGGAGCGTTTTTATCAATGATAACTGGGTCCATTGGGCCCAACAGTTTTATTTCATGTTTTGTAGGTTTGTCATTTTTGTTCGAAGCTGTCATTTTAAGCGGTTCATGTTTCTCAGATGATTCACCTTCATTTCCCGCGTCCGATTGGTTGTTAGGCGACGACATAGGCACAGAGTTAAGTGGAATGGACTTAGGTGGCCCCAGAGCTAACTGTTGGCGTTCCTTCTCCACACGTTCACGTGTAAGCCTATCTGCTAGACGTTCTCGTGTGTGGCGTGGAGGTGGGACTGGTCTTGGAGCCTCGGGCTACCCTGGGATCCGCACCACATACGGAGCTGGGCGAGGTTGCAGTTGTGCCGTTGGATGTGACTGGTTAGAAGGCTGGCCAGGGACCCTAATGACGTAGGGGCTGGGCTGGCCTGGTGCTCATGAGGTGGAGGTTTGGTAATCATTAAGAGTTTCAGGTATCCTAATGACATACGAAGTTGATTTTGGTGGAGGTTGGTCCTCCGCTATTGCGACCTCGAGTGGTACCCGGACTACGAAAGGGGTAAGCCGAGTATGAGGGGTTGATGCATTCGAGGGGACGACGGGAGGGACACGCACTACATACGGTTTGTCCCGTGTCATGGTGTTAGGCGTGGGTGTGGACACAGCCGGGGGAATCTAAACTACGAGCGGCCTATTGGGTGTTTCCTGTTTATACTGGGGATAGACAGTGTTAATGTTGGATGCTGCAGAACCATCATCAAGGTAGATTGTATTAATGATGTATGGCGCCTCTTTGGTGTTCAGGGGGTTTTTGTACACCCCCATAGCTTGATTCTGCGGTTGGATCAGGTTGGCTTTGTCAAAAGTGATTTGGCCTTCATCGATCATCCGCTGAATATCCTGTTTCAAGGTGAAACAGTAGTCCGTACCGTGTCCATTTCGTTGATGGTAGTCGCAAAAGTGATCCATTCTGAAGCATTTGGGTATGGGAGGCTCATCCGGCGTTGCTAAACTTGGGTTCTGAACGAGTTGGCAGAACCGGTCATGTCTCTGGATCGCCGCGGGGGACAACTATTTATGCTTCATCAGCCCAGCCTTCAGGAGTTGATCGAAGAGCTGGGAAGGCTTCATTGGCAGAGGCGTGTATTGCGAGGGTTCTTTCCTCTCGAAGTTTCACGTACGGTTCGTTGGGTTTTGCGATGATGATGACTCTGGCGCGACTGTGGGAGTTGGTTTATTGTAGTTAGTAGGGGCTATAGGTGGTTTGTTTTGTTGTTGTGCCCCTGCTATCGCCGCTATAGTTGCCTTAGCCTTCTCTTTATCTTTTTTGGTGTGTTGATTCTTAAAGGCTAGGTATGTAGAGTCATGACTGTTTTGGGCCGCTTCTTCTATGTTTTTAATTTGTACAAATGCTTGATTAAGATCACGTGTGTTAAGGTAATACAACTTGGATTTAAAGAAATCGTTAACAGCTCCTTTTAGAATAGTAAGCAGGTAGGTCTGGGAGATTGGCTCATGCAGTTCGTTGAGAGCGGCGCTCCACCTCTGGATAAATTTCTGCACAGGTTCAAGCGGTGCTTGCTTGACCTGTATGAGGCTATCCAGGGTGGCCTCGGGTTTCAAGTTGTACTTGAACCGAGTCACAAACTGGTGTAATAAGTCTTCCAAGAAGAAGATGGAATTCCTTGGCAGGGCCCGATACCAATCAAGTGCCCTCCCTACAAGGGACATGGGGAACACTCGGAGAATGAAGTGGGGCCATGCCTTGAGCAGCGCGCATTCTAGCCTAAATGTTATCAAGTGTGCATTGGGATCTGTCTCCCCGTTGTATTTGATTAGTGTTGGTAAGGGAACACCTTTGGGCAAGGTTAATGGTGGGACTGATGAGCTGATGGGGTCATCTTGGTAGAAATCCACTACCTTCAGTTCCCCATCGGTAGCTGTTTTGAGGCGTTTTACCTCGTCAGCTAATTCTTGCATCAGTTTCTTGGCATCCGCCCAATCTTGGGCACTCTGTAACATGGCAGCTGGAGGTTGTGCTATATTATACGGGTTAGACTGTTGGACGGTGGGTTGAAAGGCCGAAAGTTGTGCGACCGAGGGTTGCGCTTGTGGCACGTGATAGGGGAGAGGCTGTGGTTGCTGTGGCGGCGGCTGTACTGGTGGAACGTTGGCTGGTTGCATCATATGGGGTGGGATATTGTAGTGAGGAGGTTGATGTTGCTGTGGTTGAGCGTCCATCGTTACCCGTTGTGCAGCCATGTTTTGTGGAGGGACCCCCTGTTGGGTTACGGCAGTAGAAGGGGCTGTATGTGTTTGAATGTGCAGGATGTAGTGAGCAGATGTGGATTCCGGTATTACGTTTGGCATCCCTATCACTCGGGGTGGGAGTGTTGCTCCCACGTTATCGCGAGGGGGTGGTGCTTGTGACGATGGGTCGGCTGCTGCATCGGGGATGATGGCAAGAGGGAGCGTGCTGAATTGCGGATTAGTTGGAGGTGGCACATGAGCAAATGAGGATGTGTGCAATGGAGGCATTTGTGTGTGAGTTAATCTGAGGGGTTGGATGGGCAGGATCTCCCCTATACCGGGGTGAAAAATGGGGTTAACCTGTGCTTGCGGGCTCAGAGTGTGGTAAGAAGGTTAACCTGTGCTTGCGGGCTGATGGAAATCTAGTACAGGGGAGATCCTGCCCATCCAGCACCCTAGGAGCCTCCACCTCATAGCACCATCTAATCTTCTCTTCATCTCTGACACTTAGAGGATGGTTGTCCATTTTTTATAGCTTTTATAATAAATTGTAATTTTATACAATCTGGCACTCAGAATTAGTTTGTTAGAGTTAGTTAGTTGGTCAATCAATAATCTCATACCTTCCCAATTTTGTAAAAAGCTTGATCCTACTTTTGTTCACTTGAGGATGAGTTTTCACTCAGTTGTAGGGGTATGATGAAATATAAATAAGTGTATCAACCATATTTTGGCAACATTAGATTAGTATCCTAGCTGAACTCTTGCAATTTTGCTAGCCTAGAGTTAGAATAATTTTTGAGTGCCTGCAGTAAGACTTCAAGGATTGTACAAATCCTTATTCGAGCATCATTGTACCTTAACACTTTGATATGATGACAATAAAGATGAGATTCTTGGAACTCCTTGTAGCATTCAGAATAGATTAATATGTACTTTCATGCACTTTATTATTTATGCATTTTACATTTATATCCTTAGTTAATTAATATGCTTCATGATAACACATAAGTATAATTGCCTCAAGCATATCATTAATGCTTGATATACCTAATGATGTTATCACTTGGTTCGCCCAATAGCATATCATTACCCTGTGGTAATATAAATATGGAAAATGTATTTCGTGCTCATCCAATTTATACCCAATACCCAGTAACTCCATGCACGTTACATGTTAGCTTTTGTAGTAGAAGGCCACTCGGCAGCTTTATTTACCCGTGCTTTGATGCATGTGGAATGACTTTTGAATCGTCGTTGTTGACGTTCATCTCTTTGCTATTACTTAATTAAAAGATGTCACTTTAATTAATTAGGCCAGGGCAGAATAACTTTTAACTCTCCGGTCCACAGCACGTGATCACTTCAATTAACTAGGTTCGTTGTTCAACAGGGCACAATAACTTTTAACTCTCCATTCCACAGCACGTGATCGAGGATCGTTCAGCGGTCCACATTTATTGCAACCTCACATAGTAAAACGTCTATTTCCCTATGCAATGACTTTTGATGCGTCGGTATTCGGCGTGATAACGTTTGATGCGTCGATATTTTGGCGTGGTATCACTTTTGAATCATCGCTGTTACCATTTCTAGTAAAATGATGTCATTTCACCAAATTTTCGTATCTCTCGATTGCACAGCACGTGATCGAGGATTCTTCAGGGTCCACTGTTGTCATTAGTATTAGAAATCCAAAGTGATAGAATATTTTGGCTCACTCGGACCCTCTTGCACCGTTCAGACAAAACGGTTTCAGATTTTTTTTTTATTCCTAATTCAATGTTGTAGAACCTATGGGAAATAGAGTTTGTGTGACCTGGATTTTTAAGCAGCATCCAGTCCGTTTCTAAAGCATTGCACCTGTTTTCGCTGCGTTTTCTTTAAAACTCAATGGCGTAGTGGTAAGACTTCATCTTTACAACCTTTTTTTGGGGTGCAGGAAACTTTGTCAACAAACAGGTGGGTTTTCATTTGTCACAATAAAAAGTTTTGATTGTTTATGGTGTAGATTTTTCAGAAAAAGGTTTAAGGGGTCCAGATCTTTTTTTTTTCAATAAACAAGTGCGTTTTTTGTGATAATTTTTTTAAAAAAAATTTCGTTGTTTTCATTATTTCTAAGTGTAAATCTTTCGGAGAAAAGTTTACAGTGGTCTAGGTAGAGCAGCGTTTCTTGGGCAGCATAGGCAGCGTCTAAATGAAAAAAATTCAAAAGATAAGGGGTGCAGCCATATTTCTATACCATTAATGTTGAAAATGAACACTTGAATACCTGTATTTTATGATTTTTTGCTTTAAAATAAGATCAACATTTATAGTAAACTGTAACTATATGAACATGTTTAACAGCCAGTAATCTTTATCTGTGTAGCATAAGGAGTTGATTTTTATGGATGGTTTTGTTTCCACTTTCTTTTAATTCATTTGTGGGTGAAATTTTTTGTGGGAAAGCTTTTGTAATTTTTTATTCTTTAATCTGTGTATGGAATGTTTACCAACTTTAAAAAAATTGCATCATGAATATTGCATAGCAGATACTAGCACTAACTTTTCTGTGTAAATTAGTCCGGTAAGGAAGTTACAAGTTAAATTCTAAAGATTATACTTGACACCGGTATCAAGTGCACATTAAAAACATACTTTAAAAGCCTAGCTTTAAGCAGATAGCCCTTAGTAAATCATTCTGAACAGAGAAATACTTCCCCTGCCTTAACAGTCAAGTACTCCCTTGCTAGACAGTCAAGTAGTCAACCGCTCCTAAATGAGATAAAAACTTCGAAAAGAACATGTACAAAGTGGCCTTTGAAAACAGGAAAACAATCATAACATGAAGACATCGAAATGCATATGTACAAAGTACCTTTTGAAAACACAGGTTTTGAAAGATCAAAGAAGTTAACCATTTTAATTTCGACAACCATTCATTGCCGTCAATTCCACCCTTCAATGCAAATATCTTGTGTGAACGAAAATTTATAGTTGCGTACATGACTGACTCTCTTTCCTAAACGATAACTCATAGTTGCGTATATGACGCTCGTTTACAAACTAGCATGATGATCTAGCATGATGTATTAATTTTTTTTAAAAGTCATTTTGCGATTTTATATACCTTTAAAAAGGTAGAGTCTGAATTTTCAAAATGCTAAATAGTTTATTTAAGTTATCATTTGAAGTTATGGTAAGATGTTCAACGATCGTGCCATTAGAGATCAGGAAGCAAAATGAAGCACTTAAGAAAGAATATCGGAATCGACAAAGGCATACAGATCAGAAAGAGCAGCCACGGTGGTTGGTGTGAGTCTTATTTTTCAGGTTATAAAAGAGCATCCAGGAAAGAATACCCAAACCGAGAAAGCCAGAGATCAGAAAGCAAAATGGCAACACTGTGGTTCGTGTTAGTATTGAGTGTGATGCTATGGATGGGTGTATGCAGAGTGCTGCGAGCAAAGAGGATGCAATTCCTGGAATCACTGCATCCGGTGAAGGACCGTGTGACAATCAACCGGCTGACGCTGACGGTGGAGTTCCCATGGCTGTCGTACAAGGCACTGGAGTTCACAATGTTCAAGGCCTTTGCAATTCCCTCTATCTCAGCCTTCATCTACAGTTACGAACCGCTGCCCAAAAGCCAAGAGCAAGCCGAGGCGTACGCCCAGGATCCTTTGAAGCGATACAAAGACACGGCCATGTTCGGGAGACAGGTTAGTGAAGAGTCTTTACGTTTTCTGTTTGAAAGTTTAGAAATTCGTTGAGAACAAACAATTTAATTGAATTCAGCTTCTCTGTTGAATGCGAACGGTTAGCTTTTGTTTATCTAATGGAGGTTACTAGGCTAATATTTTTAGTGTTACGACTACTTTTCATGAAGTGGCCAGTTTTTCACCGGCAGGAGGCGAAGCCGCGCCTATTTACTTTACTGCTGCTATTGGGAACTTCTACGGGCCCGCTACACTCACTCAGCAGATCAGGAACCACGCTCAAAATTTAACTCGGAGTTTTAAAAATACAAATCTTAACGTTGATCTTTCAACATTTCAGAGTTTAGCGTTTAACTTAGAGTTTTGAAAAGCACAAATTTTAGGGTGTTTTGTGACAATCCTCAGATTTACTGAACCAGATCATGGAATTTCTTTACTTATTTAAATTTAAGTCACGCAGTGGGGTTATGAATGGGTGTGTTCGTTGTTGGATTACAGGTGTTACTTAACCCTCTGGACAGTCCGGGCGCAGCGAGAGCGATCCGGCGTGTGCGAGCGCTGCACGGCCGCTACAACGTGGCGAACGAGGACTACCTGTACTTCCTGTCGCTGTTCGTGCTGGAGCCGCCGCGCTTGGCGGCCATGTTCGGGTACCGCCGGTGGACGGAGAAGGAGGCGACGGCGCTGTTCACGGCGTGGCAGGACATCGGCGCCGGAATGGGCATCACGGGAATCCCGGAAAGTGTGGAGGAGCTGCAGCGCTTCAGCCACGAGTACGAGCTTCGCAAAATGGTGTACGCCGACTCGAACCGGCGAGCGGCGGAGGCGGCGTTGCAGATGGTGGTGTCACGGCTGCCGAGGGCGCTGGCGCTGCTGAGGCAGCCGGCGCGGAGACTGGCCTACGCGTTTATGGAGCCTCGGCAGTTGAAGGCGTTGGGTTACCCGGGTGAGCAGCAGCCGGCTTGGCTAGTATGGCTGCTGCACTTTTGCATTGCTCTCGTATGCGGCACCTTGGTGGCCTTGCTCCTGCCGCCTCGTCCGCTTCCGCTTTGCTGGTCCACATCCACATCCACCTCCGCTGACGATACAGATCAGGTTTTAGCCCATGACGACCCTGTTGTCTGCACAGAGTTTCAGGGCTCTGGTTAACGAACCATGTCACATTATGTCATGTCCATGGAAGCACTACTAGCGCAGCAACTAGTAGGGTATACCGATACCGCTATGAAGTAACCATCTCTGGATGATTTCCGTAAATAGAAGTCGTTGGATCCCTCTGCTATCTATTCCTAAACGGAACGACAGAACTATCTATGATGCAGGGAATGATGAGAAAAAGACATGCCTCTCCCATCCATCCATGTACGCGGACATGCCTCTCCCATCCATCCATGTACGCGTACTTCGCAGATATTTATAGGCACAATCTATAATGAAACAAATTAATAATAAAATGGGAAAGACATTTTGTCATGAGCTCTTCTTAGAAAATCATTGGCAACCTTGAAACAATGGAAGCCTAGAAAACCAAGATGGTCTAAACATCCCTCTTATCCAAATCCTCACAAAACATTTTGTGGAATGTTTAAACGTAGAAAAACTAAGCTTCTAAGATGACAAATCAAATGTTTTATCTGCAAAGGAAACCACTTTGCTAAACAATGTCCTGATAAGGAACACCATTCTCGCCAAGCTAATTTCATAGAGCATTACAATCTATGAAAACAACTTTATGAATATAATATAGATCCTTCTACTCCATTTGAAGCTGGTAACATTTACATAGAATTAGATGAATTTTCTGATAATGTCATCACTGACCTTGAACCACCTCTTTCTGACAGGGGGAGATAGTGATGATTCTGACATATATTTACTATGCCATGAACCAACACAATAGCCATAGAGGTAAAAGACTTTTATGTAGGATAATTACCCCTAGATCAACATATTTTTCAGATAATGAAACTCAAGCCTCAGAACAACCTTTTGAAACAAGTGACCTTGATCTAATGAAGGATGATCCCACTTGTCAAATAATATGAAAACATCAAGCCTCAGAACAACCTCTTGAAACAAGTGACCTTGATCCAACGAAGGATGATCCCACCTGTCAAATAATAAGAAAATAATTAGAAGACCGGTTGGATGAAACCTCAATAGATGACATTAGTAAAATCATATCTCTAAAGAGGAGAATCAAGGAAAAAACACAGGAGTTAGAGGAATAAAGACTCTCAACCAACAGAATCCAAGGAAGCCTCAAGTCCAAGGTTAGAATCAAGAAATACCCTTGAAGAACAAATGGAAGATGAAAAGTAGGAACGGGTAACTCCTCTAGATGAGTCTATGATAAGACAACAAAGAATAGCTCAACTACATAAGTATATACAATGGGCTACTAGTGAATTAGAAAATCTAGAAAAGATTGAAGAGAGTTACCAAAGGCATAAATACTAGGAGACCAATGCAATGCCTATTAACATAGTTAATAAAAATATTAAAATAACCACGTTACCTTTGTGTACATTTATGGTAAAGTTTGATAAGTATAAGACTTACCCAATAGACACCCTTGTAGACAGTGGTGCTAAAGTCTCTTTAGCAAGATGGAACATAATTCCTTTGCATTTTTGGAAAAGGAAAGATAAGACCTATGTCACTTTCAACACCTAGAAATCTCCGCTAGAATATCAAGCTAGCATTCCCATAAAGGCTTCTGACAATAAACTAGTCCATATTGAAGTGTATTGCTTCAACATGAAATCTTATGACTTATTATTAGGGACAGATAACCTAGAAAAATTAGAATCCTATATAATAGAAAAAAACTATATCCTATTGGCAAATCATAAATTCCTTAGAAATAACACCTACAGGGAAAATTTCCAAACTCCCCAATACATTAAACCAAATACCAAGCCATGGATCATTAATAGTGTTGTAAAGCAAAAGGACTAGTTTGAACAAATTCAAACTAAATTGATGACACTAGCCCATGATGATCCTACAATATTTAGGAATAAGAAAGAAGATTGGTGCAAGGTAGAACTAGAAGACAACATAAAACTAAAGGTAAAAGCACACCATATAGGTATGGCTCCTTCCTTGAAAAAGGAATGTGACACTGAAATACAAGTACTCCTACAAAAGGGCTTAATCGAGCCTATTACCAATATGTTTGCCTGCGTTGCCTTTTATGTCAATAAAAGAGTTGAACAAATGCATGGAAAGAAAAGGTTAGTAGTTAATTACAAACTTCTTAATGAGCTCATAAAAGCTGTACAACATCTAATACCTAGTAAAGATGATCTCTTCCAAAGATTACTACATACCCATATTTACTCTAAGTTTGATCTAAAATTTAGTTTTTGGTAGATACAGGTGGAAGGGAAGAACAAGATAGGTGGAAAACTACCTTTATAGTTCATAGTGGCTTATATCAATGGACTATTTTGCCATTTGGAATTAAGACAACACCTTCCATCTTTCAAAAAACTATGGATGTAATCTTTGGACCATATCCCATTATTATGGTATACATAGATGATATCTTAATTATAAGCAAGAATCCACAACAACACTTAGAGCACCTCAGTATATTTTATGATATTGTAGATACACATGGTTTACTCTTATCTCTTACAAAGATGCTTATTGCGAAAGACACCATAGAATTCTTAGGGTTAGAAATATCTCAAGGATCTATATCCTTGCAAAATCACATCCTAGAATTGATCAAAAAGTTCCTTGATGAGTTAAGAGATAAAATGTAATTACAAAGGTTTTTAGGCTACATAAATTATGTGTTAGGTTTTTATGAGCACTTGGCTGGAGATCATAAATTGTTAAATGAACAACTTAGCTAGAACTCTCAACCATGGACATAGAAACATATAGATACAATCTTGTACCTAAAAGAAATGTAGACAATTACCAATATTACAACTACCAATGGATGGAACTCTAATATTAGAAATAGATGCATCTTATGAGTTCTGGGAATCAACTTTAAAAGAAGAGAAGGATAGAGTAGTTAGCATATGTAGGAATGCATTTAGGAAGTTCTTTAACGCTTAGCAAAACTACCATAGCATGCAGAAAGAACTTCTCGCCATAGTAAAAGGGGTAGAAAAGTTTAGGTTATTCTTACAACATACCCATTTTATGATTAAAAATGATTTAAAACATTTTGATAAGTATTTAAGTTCAAAAGCCCTAAATAAAGTAGCTTACACAAGGTTAATCTGGTGGGGCATTATACTTGGCTAATTTTGATTTTTCTTCTGAATACATAGATGTTAGAAAAAATAGCTTAGCTAATTTCCTGACCTGAGAGTTCCAACTCTTTGTGTAATTACTAATGCTTTAAGTTTATTATACAGAATTATTAATAAACGAAGGCTAGATGATGTGTTCTTCTAGACAACTTTGAGTGTGTGCACTAGAAGAACAATAGATGTCCTACTTAGAACTGACTCAAACTCTTGAGTCATATGAATATCAGTTTTCTAAATTTTGTTAGTTCCATATGCATGCAAATGTAGGTTTAGACATTCACACTAGGATTTTTACTTCACTCAAGGTGCCAAACCTTTCATCTTCTTATGATCCCATTTAGAGCTATTTACCCTTCAATGGCTTGATAACAATGATTTCCTATTATGGCCTTATTATCAACCAAGCCCTTGCCATTTCTTTCATATTCATCTTAACCCTTGAGGGTCTAGCAATGGACCAAATGAGGCCTTTCTGGACATGGTGGTCAAAATTTGGACATACACCTCAACAATATCCCCTTAGTTATCCCAATTACCTTTATCAAAGAAGGAATGAACATCATGGGAATTATCTTTTCTATGGAAGTGCTGAGGCTAGAGGATGACATTATCTAGCAAGTTGTACTCATCCAAGATATTATCTTATGTCCTATGTTAGTAAAAGAACTAACTGACAAAACTCTTGGTAGCAAGCCTTCTACCAAGACATCTATACCAACAATGCTACTGACATCCATTAGTACTACGATGAAAGGAGGATGCAGCCTAGGACTTTGAGCTTGGAAAGCCTTGATTACAAAATTACTCAATTCAAAGATCAAGGTGGCTACAATAGACTTATCCATCATTTCTAACCTCCTTCAACCTATTGGAGCTTTGAAGAATCTGATAGTGGATCCCTTTCTAGGTTCATATTTGATTAATTATCATAATATGTCCACTATAAATAAGAAAAGAAGTGTAATTGTGAGAGATGTCTTAAGGTGCTGGTTCTCCTAGGCTCTCCCCATGGTTCGAGGGCCATGAAAAACTCTAAGGCACCCTTGGGTGGCTCTCAAGTGTTAAAAAACCCATCCCAACTTGCTGGTACCAAGTCAGAAGCAGGAAACCCTCGTATTGAAACTCTCTTTAAGTTCTCTTCATACTACCCTCACTTGAAGAAATACATGGCCCTGATTCTATAGTGGTTGTAGATATGTAGGTAGCTAGGATTGGATAGTTCTTGTGTGGTGCTAAGCCAAACCTTGTACCAGATCATGAGGGTTTTGGGGCTAAGCCACCATCCCTTATAGATGCATCATTTCCCCTTCCACCAATGTTATCTATAGGGTTGCTTGTGTGCTTGTTTGCAATGTCCTTGTTTGGAGTTAGTTGTCCTCCTTGAGGTGCATTCCCATACATGCATATATTAAGAAGCTGTGTTGCTACTTGCACTCTCTCTTGAGTTTCTTACTTATTAAAGGTGTATTCCCTAGCTCTTCTGTCCTAGATCCATTAGATCTTAGCGAATTCCTTAGGATGCCAAACAACATTGGGGCAATGTTGTTACAGATGGTATCAAAGCATTTTTGGAATCATGTTGTGATATGCATGTGCCCTTTGGTTGTATTGCATCATTGAGATTGTTCTATTAATGGTTCCTTCATATTAATATCTAGGTGATCCAAGATCATATCCTTATGTATTCTTTGAAGAGTTGCCTTATGGTAAGGTTTTTACGCTCTTCATGAGGGGGCCAATGTTACATTGTGAGCAACTGATTTATGTTGTTCTCCTTTAAGATGTATACCATTGTGTTGGGGTATTGTTCTCCACTTGTTTACTTGTGGTTGGATCAATTGTGGGTTTATTTGATATGCTCTAGGAAGTTCTATTTACAACTCACAAATTATTGTTGCTCAAGGAGCTCTCATCTCTAGTCTGCAGTGATTCATTAGTCATGAATCAGATTGAGTCTTTGCTTTAGTTTCCACTCAGATGACATGTATCAAGATGGCATTGATTGAATTATTTTGGATGTGGTATCCTTGCACTCCCACTCATCCTATATACAGTGAGTCTGGGAATTACAATTGGGACATGTTGGTTCCCAGGTACCTCAAGATGGAGGGCCTTTAGACATGTGCTCTTGATGAGCCTTATTCTATGTGGATTAAGACTATTTCTAGTAGACTTTGTATGTTCATGTTTGTGATTGTATGCTTGTCTAGTTGTGTAAGCATGTATTTCTTGGTTGTGTTTTCTAATTTTGCATGTATGTTGCTTTTTCGTGTCTAACGTTCATACCACAATGCTTTATGTTCGACGCAATGTGATGAATTATCGTTGGGATTATTGAGGACGCATTTTGAGGCCATTTGTGCCATCCCAAAGCCAAATGTTTTTCGTCTTTTTTGACAACCCCTTTGTTTTGGACATGATTTCCCTTGTTGCAAACCTTTCATGAGTTGTTTTCGAATTGACTGCATTGCCCTTGTTTTTGTGGCATTACTTCTTTGATTGATGAAATTTTTTTGATTTGGAGACCTTCTAGTGTAAGTCATCCTATTGTTGGTTCTTGTTGAGACCTCACCTCTTTTGATGAGAGTCATCTTGTAGATGCATCCTCCCTCATGTTGCTTATCATAGTGAGAATTGGAGCTTTCTTGAGACCTATTGTTGGCTAGACCTTGTTCTCCCTCCTTATTTCTGAATTGAGATAACGATTGTCTATTGCCCATGCCTCTTATGAATGTGTTGAGATCTTGATCTTAGTGGGAATCAATGTCAGTGGCTAGGAATGGTTGTTGTATATGAATCTTGGAATTTTGAGAGTGTTCTAGTTCTCTCTGGGTGTGCTTCATGATGAATTCTTTTGTGTTAGTGTATCTAATTGACCCATCAATATTTTTCATGATTGATCTCTATGTGTGTTGTTGAGGCCTTGCTCTTTATGATGTTGCAAGAGTGATATTTCTTTGTTACATGATCATGCTTGATGGTTGATTATGAGGTTGATGTGCTAATCATGTTAATACTAGCTTTTCTATTTCTGAGCTATTGTCTTAGTCTTTATAGGTAGCACAACTACAAAGATGTGTGCTCTTGAGGCCTTCATGAATTGGTTATCTGGTCGTAGAATCCCAACATTAGGTTGTGGATTTAGTAGTACCTTGGCTATGATGAAACAATAGGTACAACATGATTTGTATGCCTCTCTCTGCTAGGTGAGCACTAATAGAGGATGGCGATTTGTCCTAGACCCTATAGATATTGGGTTAGTAGATGTCATAAGATGGTAACCTTGGCCATGCTAGATATTGATGGCCTAGGAGTGGCCAATGCCTTGAGGTCCCACAATGTTAGGTGGTGAATACTTGTCGTGTTATGTTATTTGATCATTGCATTCGTGTCCTGATTCATTTTTGTTCAACAATAATCGTGTAGTGAGTTTAGTGCAATGGTTGCTCATGTACATGTAGAGATAAAGATAGGTTTTTCTCAGAATAGCATGGTGCAGCCTTAGTGTGCTCTTGGTGGCCTAAACCTTTTAGCTTAGGATGGGCTTTGGTAGTTTGTCCTATAGCCTTATAGGCCTGGGTAGCATTCCCGAATGCCATGTATCATGCTCACTAAATGTATTCCTATGCTTGGATGTGTGAGATTGTAATGTAACGTTGTGATATTCTTAGTTTTGACAGTTTATGCACATAAAGTGCTAAATGTTATTGCCCTATGTGAGTCAGTTGTCTCCTTATTGTAGGCCTATGCCATACCCTGTGACAAGGCCAAGCATGATGTATGGTATTTTCCTAGTGCTCGTTCTTAAAGAACCTTCTCTATATGTTGTAAGTGGCCATTTTTCCTTGATGTGTAATTCTATTAAAAACCCCATGGAAAATTCTCTTTGTTGAGATATGGTATTGTAATGAGTAGGTTAAGGCATGTCCTTGCCCAAGGGCCTCTTGAATTGATGCCTTGTGTTCTTGTTAATATTGGTGTGCCATGATGATGTGTCCTTCAATGAACATCCTTGAGATAGGAAAAGTCTTGGGAACACTTCCTCTTGGATTCCTAGACTGGTAAAAATAATATCCATAGGTGATTGATGGTGGGATGTAGTATGAAATACAAACAAATTGGTTCGATGAGATTGGTCATGGTAGTAGGTGGTTCATGGTGGCCATGTGAATTAGAATGGCAGACTAAAATTCAAATAAAGATGATGTTGTGATGTCTAGCTATGGAGTGGAGTTGAGTTCTAGGTATTGACACCTAGACTCCCTCTTCCATGCTGGATGTGATCATGGAGCAGTTTTACAAACGTTGGGATGGTGGTCCATCCTTGAATAAATGATGTTACAGTTACAAAAATTGTGACTTCTCTTGGGGGTCTTGCTTGGTGAACTTGGATGTACTCGAAAACACTTGAGCCTATGCTCTCATGATTAGGGGCTCCAATGCTTCATGGATGATGGTGTGCTCTCATGACTGGTTATGTTGGGTGCTTCTGAGAACTATGATGTGCTCTCATTGCTTGGGACTTATTAGTGCTTTTGTGGATTATGGTGTGATTTCATGATTTGGGACCCATTTTGCCTAGTAGGCTAAGGTGTCTTGCCAAATCTCCTCTATGTACTCTATTCCTTGTGTACACTGATGTATCACACCATCTCTCCCTAATGTATTGTCCCATTTCTCTGGTGTATTGTTAAATCATGTTAGTGTCCTAACCTCTCTGGTGGGATAGTAGTGTTGGACACTATATTACTTGGTGACTTTCTAATCTTATGAGGGATCATTCTGCATTCTAATGGATGCCCTCTTTAGTTCCCAAAATAATAATGTAGGTTGTATTGAGATAGTTGTTCCCTAGATGGGATCTAGAAGTAGTTGATGTTTGGAATTGTTCCCAGTAGTGGTCCCATGTTTGTGAACTCTTGGGGCTTGTTTTCAGAGATAGAATGTTGTTACCCTAGTGGAATTCATGGAACCTCCTTTGTGAGGCCATTTTGTTGATGTAGCCTAAATGTATATATCTTCTTTCTTTTAAGAAAGGCATGATTTTACGTACTCTCTCTTAGCTTTAAGGGCTCTAGAGGGACTTCCTTGTTGGGGTTCTCTGGTAGACCATCCTTATTGTAAACCCTTCAGGGATAAGTCATGTATTATTTTGAGTTGATAGTTGATGTTGGTGAAGTTCATTCTTTGTAAAACTATCTTGAGGACCTATTCCTCCTATGGGAAAATGTTCTTGTTGACTTGTGTTTGTTGTTTTGGCTAGATAGTAATAGGTAGTGGTGTGGCCTTGTGCACCACAATTGTTGTAAATAGGTTGGACTGGGATGTATGAAATGAAAACTCAGATCTCCCAAGATGAAATAGAAATCCCTCTTTGCAAAATTTAGAGGGATGAACTCTTTCACTTCTTGAATTGTTCTTAAGGTGGAATTGAATGTTGTAAGACTTGTGAATCCATGTCTTCCCTCAACTAGTAGAAGTTTGATGATATGGTTGTGTTGTCTATGTGGACTATGTGGTTATGTATCATGGGATTTGCAGTCATTCCTAACATGGTAGGAAAAGTCAGATTCTAAGAACCTAGATGTTCCTTACAAAATTCATCACTGTGGTTGCCCTTGGAGGTGATTCTACATGCTTCCCTGGACCAAGTGTTTAGAAAATGGTGCTTGTTTTATATCTCAGAGTGGGAAGGATAGCTTATAAGTTGCAAGTGCGGTTGATCATTTTCCATGAATGGGACATTATGGTTACAATTGATGATGTGTATGAAGAATTATCTTGAGTTTGGCTGCCCAACATATCCTCCACTTGTTCCAGCATTTGAGTAGGCATTCTTGATGTTGGACAATCCCAAAGGATGCTGATGATAGATTGGGTTTGTATGCCATGGTAGACTCCTCAAGAAGCTTTCCAAAAAAATTTTGGATCCTCTCTTTTGGCTCTGGAAATGAAATAGTGTTGGATGGTGAAATGAGGATTGCAATGCTGGTGTGTCTGCAAATGGCAGGGTCAAGCTCAAAAGATTTTCCCTTGTACCTTATTTTCAAGGGGGAACATGCTCAACTCCCTTCATACCAACTCAAATAGATTTGATGTGAAAAAAAAAAGTGTTCTAAGTATAGACGTGTGGATTCGATGCTTAGATAATTATATTGGTGAGACCCCATGGGTTTGGATGTGAGAAGTAGAACGTGGAGTTCTGGCAAGTGCGAGTTGCTTGCGGAGACATTGCTCTTTTGGAGCATGTTCTCTCTCTTGATTTTATGTTCCCAAGTCCATCACCATGGGTAGTGGCCTTAGTGAGCCCTCAAAATCAATGGAAAAAAAAAAGAAAATCACTGGGTGCTAAGATGCCATTCATAAAGGAACTTGGATGGACTTGTGGAAGAAGAGCTATGTTTTTGCATAGGTATGGGCATACACAAGAAGATAAGTCTCTAGACCTAAGAAGGGATGGATTTAGGGGATGCCTTAGAGATGTTGGCCTTTTGGGTTGGACTACTTCCACTTGTCACAGAGTTGTGAAAGTCTTTGGGATTCCTCCAAGTACCCTTTGCATTTCATGCAAGGCATTAGATGGAAGGACGTATCAAGTGTTGGGGTTGGTACCTTCCTTTAAGCTTGGTATTAGTTAAGTTGATAGATTCCATGGATTTGATGGAGTTCCAAATCCATATTTCAAGTGTACTCTCAAAGTCATCCTAAGCTCCATTCCAAGGACATCACTTCTTTTGTGTGAGGGAGGATTGTGAGAGATGTCTCAGGGTGGTGGTTCTCCTAACCTCTCCCCATGGTTTAGGGGCCATGGAACACTTTGAGGCATCCTTGGGTGGCTCTCAAGTGTTAGAAAACCCATCCTAGCTTGGTGGTACCAAGTTAGTAGTAGGACACCCTCTTGTTGCAACTCTCTCTAAGTTCTCTTCAAACTATCCTCGCTTGGAGAACTACATGGCCTTGATTTTATGGTGGTCATAGATTGGATAGTTCTGGTGCAGTGCCAAGCCAAACCTTATACCAAATCATGAGGGTTCTATGGGTGAGGTGCCACCCCTTGTAGATGCATCCTTTTCCCTTCCATCGATGTTATCTATAGGGTTGCTTGTGTGCTTGTTTGCAAGGTCCTCATTTGGAGTTAGTTGTCCTCCTTGACTTGCATTCCCATACATACATATATTAAGAAGCTATGTTATTGCTTGCACTCTCTCTTGGGTTGCTTTCTTGTTAGAGGCGTATTCCCCAGGTCTTCCACCTCAGATCCATTGGATCTTAGTAAATTCCTTGGGATGCCAGACAATGTCAAGGCAACATTTTTACAATAACAGTCCTATGTATAGTATTATCATGTGAGTATGTACTAAAAGTAAGATTCGTTCTTATCCCAAATCTTATGATGATGTTTTCCATTAATCTAATAGTGTGGTGTGAGTTGGAAGGCACTTAGGATGGTCAAGAGGTAGTTTCCTTTCCTATATAATGGGTCAATCTACAACATTAAGAGGCATAGGGAATCAGTAGGAGATTAGAGAAATCTCAAGTTGAAGTGCTTTGCTCACTTGAAAGCATTCCTACTCCAAGCATTCAAAGCATCCCTTATCTAGTTCTTGTTTATACTCTGCTTCATGTAGTTTGAATAATTTTAGTATCTCTCTTTGCATTATTGTTATTTTTTTCCACTATGTCATACGTATTTTCATAATTGTAACCACAAAAGTTTGCAAGAAAAATGAAGGAAAAAGTTATGTTTGTTTGTTCTTATTAGGTCATAAAAAACCTATGTCCTTATCCCATGTCATACGATGTTATGTTTGATGAATGGATACCTATCCTCTTATGACCATCGTTTCATTGCATGACTGTGTTGATGAAAATGAAATGTGATGCCAACAATGTTGTGAATAAAATTTAGGTCCCATTTCAATCCTCAATGACAGCAATGGCATTTTCATTCCTCAGTGATGTTAACAACGGTGGCCCAATCCAATTCAAAATCTCATGCTTATTAAGCAATTAGCATCAAGCTTCCATGTAGACCTAGGGCCCAAATCCTCCTCACACTAGCTCCATTTCATAGTTGCTACTATAAGTGTTTCCATTAATTTTTTATTTTTGTATCTTTCTTAGCTATTTTATACCACATTTCAGCATTCCATTAGTATTTAACCATTTCATAGTTGCTACTGTAATTGTTTCCATTTGTATTTTATTTTTGATAGACATGGTTTAAGTTTGCCCTCACGAGCCCCTAAAGTTTTGTCACAACATAAACTTTTTTTTGTATTGAGTATCAATGCAACTTGTATGCATCTCGCATTCAAGCGTAGTTAGGGCTTTTATACAAGTTCGATCCATTGCAACTTGTATGAGGGAATAAAGTTTTATGCAAAAACATGTGAGTCACAAGTTTATTATAATTTAGAAAGAGATGTATGGAATAGTACAAAATCTTGTGTAGTGCAAGACATCGTAGTTATCACCTTGAACTAAATTTAGACAATGCGATGGGATGCAAGTTGCATGGTTTGTACAGAGTAGCTTGAACTAAATTTAGATAATGTGATGGGCTGTGTGATGCATGATAGCGTAGTTTGTATGCAATACAGGATGCAAACCACTATGTCTAGCAGGTGTTTTGGAAAATTATTTTACAAGGACATGTGAGTTGTGAGTTCTCGCAATTGGTAGAAAGTGAGTTGTTAACAAATGAAATTGGATTGTAAATTATGCTTTCAACTTTACCAATGAGGAATATGAACAACCCTTATCTCACTCACTCCTTGATTTAGTCATTGTTTTATGGACATTTTTATTTTTTTATGATTTATTAGAGAAGGTTCATTTTGTTATTGTGGCAATACATCATGTATAATATATTATGATACATTAGTAAATATTACCAATGTTAAGATAATTCCCCATTAATATGATTTATGGTATCATTGCTTAATGTTTAATTGATTATGATGTATTTGTAAATATTATCAATGCTAAGATCATTCTCCATGTATACTAATTTCATTACTAGATTATTAAAGAAGGCTATTATTCTATTTACATTTTCTTGGTCATTGGGGGATATTGTTGAAGTTTTGTATAAACATGAAGCTTGTGAAAATGATGGGGATTAGCAAAAGGGATCTTCTATGTGAGTCCTTGTTGTTCTTTATATGAAATAATCTTAGAATTAATATTATAAATGTCTTAATTCAATTATTTGTCTTTTTTATTTTGATAACATCTTATTTATTTGCATGAATTGCAGTTATTTGCATTTTCTATGAACATAATTTGCAAAAAATTTTAGAATTGTCAAAAATTTTTGTTCTTTCTTATGAACTAAAGAAAATTGGAATTTATCACTAGATGAAAATGGATGAAAGTTATGATAAGAATGCTATTTACAACTTTAATGAATGGTTAACTGATAGTGTATCTGTTGTGGGAAGTACTCTACAGGCTACCGTTCAAGGACAAAATTTCACCTTCAATGTTCATGACATTGCAAATGTTATACAAGTTCCATGTGATAAAGAGGCAACCATTAACAATTGAAGGTGAAAGAAAAGTGAGAATCATCTAATCCAGTATGCTCAAAAATTTGATATGAAAGATGATAATCCTACTTATTTTCCAAAGCTGTTGTTCCTCTCCAAATTTATGCAGTGGTCTTTATTTCTAGTGAAAGAAATGAACATGAAGATTTCTAATAATGAAATTTTACTCATGTGGGCATTGGATAATAATGAAAGTATTTCATTTGACATCTTGATGACTATAATTTCTGAGATGAAGAGAGGGGCAAGGTTATGGCAGCTACATGATGTGAAAATGTCCATTGGCTTTTTGATTATAGTGACAAAATTATTTTTGAAAAAAAAACGCTCATTATATTACTACCCAACTTCATGAAATAGTCGATTTGGATTCTTCAAGCATATTCAAGAGTACATCAGTGTCCAAGAAAGGTGAGACCTCTTGTTTTATGAAAGAGCATGATAGCCAAGCTATCAATGAAAGTTTCCAACATGAAAAATGCTTTTTTCAATCCATTCAGGATAAGTTGGAACACATGATTAAGACATTAAATAATTATTGTCAAAGCAATGTAGACTTTGGAATGTTGTGGAGGAGCTAAAATTAGATAGGTCTCATTTGATAGAAGAAAACATGCAATTAAAGGCCAAAATTGAAAATTATGTAGTTGAAAAAAACATTTGTATCCAAAAGTTGATTACTCAAAATGAAAAAGTGGCCAATCAAATTTTTACACTAAATAAAGAAATTATCTCATTAAAAAATGTTGTAGTCAACATTTATGATAGCAGAGACATTAATGCCAATGCAATCAATACTATCAAAGGTTTATGCCATGTTATAAAACCTTGTAGTTTTAATACATTGTTCATATCTTTTGACAATTCTAATGGTCTTTGTCTTGTACATGTGTTGAACAAAAATGATTGATATGCCAATAATTAAAGCTTCCAGAAGATTATTTTATTTAGTTGACGGAGATAACAAACATATGAACAAGATCATCCAAATAAAGGAACATGTATGTAGACTTGTTTGGATCACCTCTTTATGTTTGTTAACTTCCATCTTATGAATGTTCATTTGTAGTTGATGTAGACTTCAACAACCCCATTAATCAACCTTCTAGTATAGTTAAGAATGAAAGACTACAAACTTCATCATCCTAATTGGTCAATCATGTGTGACAATTGATAGAGTGATGCAATTACTTGTCACGGGTAGTTTAGATAGTGAAGGGCTTGTTATGTCACCATTTCCTCCATTTTTTGCCACAGGATTGTCTTTCAAGTCTATATCCCAACTTGGATGGAAATAATAACTTGATGATGATGTCATTGATGTGTACATCATGTACCTTAAGTAACTTCAAAAATATATTGTCAATTGTCAAGCTTCAGTAAACTATTTTGTATTTAATACTATGCTTTAAGCATTTGCGAAGTCCCTTGAGAGTCAAATGAAATAAAACCAAAAGAACCCTTTGATACATAAAGCAAAAAAACCCACAAAAAGACATGTCATCAATGTTGAAAGTGATAAATTGGTTGAAGAAGAGCTTGATGTGTTTGTGGTAGAGAAGGACTTTATTAAAGAGGTTAAAAAAATTTACTGTGCTAAACTTCTTGAATTGAGATAGTCATTATTTTGCACCCCATTCAATATTAGCGGGCATTGGGTACTTGTAGTTCTAAACACATCTACAAAAAAATGTATGTATATGATTCCTTATCTTTTTGTCAACATGTAGTTGTTGTTTAAAAGTTATTGTTAAGGTTTGTTGAATGGATGAAAGGTGATTCTTCAATGGATGAAAGCACAACTGAGATGAAGGGAAAGTGAAAGAAGTTATGTTCAAAATCGAATACAATGGCTGCGTAAGGTATTCCTATTCAAGAAAATGGATATTACTACAACATGTATATAATAATTTTTATGCATCATTTAGTATTTGGAAAAGACATGAATATTTGTAGTGAGTTCGTTTCCATGTATCAAAATACCATGATACTAAAAATTCTTAGTTATTTAGTTCTTGAGAAACCATGAATAAAAATATATGTGCAGCATCTTGTGAGGATTGTAGTAAGCATGGTCCTTTTCTAGTTTTTGATGTAAAAAAAATGCAATGATGTAAATGCCTGCTTTCCATCTTTAATGAAAGAATTTTATTTTCTACATGCGACAACTACATAATTATTTCAAGGTTTTTGATTAGAAATATATATGGTGTTCATTTTTTTCATATTGTGATTATTATTTTTGGAAATCTAAAAATGGAATCTATAATATTTAATGTTTAATATGCATTTAAAATATCATTTCCATCAAATAAACAAGTTTTCATAATATCTATCCAAAATATCTATTTCATAGGCTCCTTTTTGTAAGTTTCTTAATTTTAAAGTGGTAATCAATTTTGCACTCTATCATATAACCTTTGATGATTAACTATGAGTCTATGTGTATCACAATCCATCAAAAGTGATGAACATGTGTGTACATGCCATTAGTAGTCTCTTACAGTATGCTATAACTGTGTATGTTGTTTGGCTATGAATGAGTGTGAATGGTTGTTGCTTGTAGCAAAATAATAATCAAGAACTTCTTGATGAATTTGATGTGCATGCCATCATAAATTTCCAAATAAATCGTGTGATGTTCTGTGAGCTGTGAAAATGTGGTGAACTGCAAAGCCAATGCCGTGTGCATACACATGTAATGTTAAATTATTTCAATGCTAGGTCTTGCAACTTGTAGATAAATGTCTTGGTGCTACTTAAATGTGATTTACATGTCATTGCATTTTGTAACAATAAGTAATTTTTACCAATGTGAGGTGATGCAAGGTGCAGAGTGGTGAGCTAACTATTTTAGTGTAAACATATTGTAGTGTCATGCATCTCACATGATATCGTAGTCCAAAATAGCAAGCCAATTTTGATAGTGCAAGGAAATGCAACCTACATGATATCAATGTTCACAACTGCAAATGTTGAGCCACAATTCACAATGCAACCAACTATGTTATTCATATAGTTGCACTTACAAGTAGAAATAGATTTTTGACAGTGTGAGTATCTACGATCTACATGATTTTGATGCATTCATAGTTAAATAAAATAATGCAAGTATCATGAAATTTGCATTATTGTACATCTTTGGTTGTGAGAAACTGTGAACCACATGACTTTAGAGAAGTCCACACTGCAAGGTCATGCAAGTCATGTGTTCTCGTAGTATGTTTGAAGTTAATGTTTAATAAATGTAGACACTACATATTATCAACTTGTATTGTAAATCATTCTCCAAAATTTAAAAATGAGGAATATAAACAACCTTTTACTTAGTTATGATAAAGTAATTTCATTGTTTATGACATCTTTAAAATGCTTCTAATAGAAAAAATGAATATTAGGCAATGTGGAAATGGCCAAACTCTTCAACTTTAATTACCTCATACCAAATTTTTCTATACATAAATGATGCATCAAATGACAAAAAGGCATGATAAAGAGTTAAGAAAGACTCCATCAATTATATCAAAAACCATAACAATGTACATGATTTTCTAAAAAAAAAAAGAGAGTCAACAATGACTCTATTCAGCATCCTATATATGGGTATCTTCCTCCTTTACTTTTGTAGCTCTAGTGTTGATGAAATCATCCTTAGTCATTATGTCATCAACCTACTTAGCAGGGTTATCTACCATTTGAGCCATATCTAATGGTCCTACCTCTACTATAGGCTCTAGTGTGGCCATGCCCATCAACTTAGGATCAAGAATGTCCTCTAGCAGCTCCCCTAAACCAATGTCTCTACATAATGTCCTCAACTGTTGAAATGTATATTTAGCTATTGTTCCATAGTTGATGGCAAGATGGGTTTTTTTCCTATCTAGGCAACCAGAATGGTGATGCATCTGAGACTTGAATGCATCAATCCTCATAGAAAGACCATCTATGCATGTTGTTATCCTTACCTCCATTATCTCCAAGTATTGAAAGATGGTAGCCCCATTTCTAAACTACTACTATTGTAGTGGATGAACATGGATAGCATAGAGTTGATCACCTTTACCATAGTAATCATTCCATGTAGCCTTGCCACCATCCTATGATACTCAAGGATCAGGGAGCCATACCAAATCATTAAATTGAGTCTTAGGAACCCATTGAGTATAAAATGCACATCCCAAGTGAGGCAATTAGTTCTCACTGAACACCTGCACCTCCTTTGCATCATGATTAAGAGGTGGAATCTTCTAATTCCTAAAAGGATTAGATGCAACTGATGAAAATGGAATTGTTGATGTATCCTTGGTAACGATTTGCATCCTCCTAAGTACAATGTGTGGGTAGTTCAATGAATAGTCTCCCTCTAAATCAAGTAGGACCATCGATGTAAAAGAAATCACATGTGCATAATGAGGGACAATAAGGAGATTGGTGTGAATAACCCTTATAAGAACTCTCTGTTCGAGGGTGGAGTTCTTGTAAGGGCAACTAGCCTCATATGACTCCACCTCAAGAACCTTGATAAGAAACTATGTTTTTTATCAAAAGATCCAGTAGTAAAAAATTCCCTACATGTACCAATGAGCATTTTTAGTGCATCTTCCATGATCTTGTCTATTAATGGAAACCCAAAATCACCTCTGCCAACAATCACAGATGATGATGCACCTCAAACATGTGACATGTAAAAGCGATGTGCCTCCTCTTCATAATATTCGATCTTGTCACTCATGATAAAGCCAAGGTGATGTTGAATTAGCTTGGCATGCATCTTTGGCCATACCAACTACATCAATGTAATGAAGTCCTTAGGATCTTGTATCAAGGCTAATCTAAACTAAGCCTCTTGACGCTAAGGTTCCTTTCATGCTTGTTGCTCTTGAGCTTGATGATATTCATCCTCCTCTTTTTGAGCATCTTATGCAATGGCTTGGGAGCCAATCTACGATTGACCCTATGTCTACCCCCTTCCCTCTTGCCCTTGTAATCTACTTGACTTTCTTTAGTTGTTTGCTTGTGGACTACCCCTATGTGAAGACAAAATACATAGCATTAAAAATTTAAAAACTTAAAAATTATCTAAAAAAGCATTATCTATCAAAGATGTTAGCCTAGCCATTACCTTGACCTTTTGATGCATAACTTTAGTGAGAACACACTTGATTCCTTGAAATTCTTCTTTATATAAAAGAATTATATTAAAGTTATCAAACTAGCCATTACCTTAATCCTTTATTACGTAACTTAGTGAGAACATAGTAGATCCTTACACATTGTTAAAAACAATAAATCTCCAATGAAATGTGTGCTTATGTATCATTATCATATGCTTAATGCTCACAAAAAAATTAGTAAATGAACAAAAGCATAACTATGCCTACACTCAAACTTAGGTTTCCAATAGAAACTAGTAGCTTCCCATCCTTCCAATAAAATACACTCTAACCTAATAGCATCTTCACCCTACACAACAATTTTTTAAAACATTCACTAACCTATTAACATCTAAGTCACACATAAAAATTTATTTTAACATGATGTAAGACTTTGCTGCATGCTTTAATAACGTAATTCTTTATTTTTAAAACTTGCTATTTTATTATTTACTACCAATACTCATGTTCACACATATGCAAACTATGTTGAAAACTCCTGTTATATTTGCACTTCTAGAAAACTTTACTTCTACTATCTTTTGTTTGAAATTTTAAAACTTAGGTTAGATTTGCATTTATAATAAAATCTATTTTCTCCTATATTTTGTTTGGGATTTCATGGCATACAATGGTCCTACTCAACCTAAGGGTGTTTCTTATTAGGCTTCCATTAACATCAAGGATAGTCCCTTGATGAGATAGCTATTTCGGTAAATTTTAAGTATGAATCTAATTGATTATAGTCTTTAGTTTTCATGTTTCTTTGCTTAATTCCAATGATGCATGCTTCCAAAGACTGTAGTTATTGCCATTAAGCTTTTTTATTTCTTCAATGTACTTAGTACCATTGGCCATCTTGAAATACCCTTACTTAATGAATTAAAAGTCTTGCAACAACCTCAACTAGAAAAACCCAAGCTCTATAGGAGGAATATAAATAAGCAAATGACAATGACATAGAGTAACATAAAATAAGAGAACAATTTCAAGGAAAATAACATAATTGTGTTTGTTGTAAAAATTTCAACAATTAGTTCAGCTCCTAGCATTCAATGAAGTTCTCTGTCCCTAAAATTTGTGCTATCTATCGCAGATCGTAACGAAGTTTACAATACATTTTTTTATTTCTTTCAATAAAATCTAAAACACAGAAAACAAATATCTAAACACCATGTTAACCATTTAAAACTCAATCTTATATCTACCATACCATTTTTCCAAATGATTTAAGTTTTGTTATATTATAGTTTAATACAATCCTACCTTAGGTTTACTGATATTACCAACGCAATATACTACCTACTACAGCAAAAGAAAATACGCAATATACTACCTACTACAGCAAAGAAAATATAAGATTTTAAAAAATGGAGATTTAAAAAAATAGATTGTAGATAACCAGGTAACTTCAATTTTTACCTATATAGAATGTTTAAATACCTTAAAATGCTTGTCAAATACACACTGTACTTTCCTGAGAGTTCAATTCAAATTCAGTTCATATTTCAAAAATTCTTGGGGGTTGGTACTTCCCATTCAAAGGGACGTCGAGAATATAAAGCCAAAATGGAAAAGGGTGAGGGTGAAGAGTCTAAGTTGGACCGTAACTAACAAAGACATCGACTTGTTACTGGACATATTGGTATAATTATTTGAATGTTTTTTAAATTTGGGCATTAGTGCTTGCAATTTTCTCTTTCAAAATTTCATTGATGATGCCAAAGTCCTTGGAGACCAAAACTAATATGGTAGACAAGTTACACAAATGGAACAAATCAAAATTTTTCTGCGTAATCCATTGCAGAAAATCCTAGCACGCTAAAACAAAATAATAGTGCTAAAAAAGAATGCAAATGTACATACCCTACTCAGAATTGTCGTTACCGTCAACGAATCTTCTTGTCTCCTATCATCGGCTGCAATGGTACTGTCATTCTCGATGCGCTCTCCTTTGCTGTAGTTTGCTGCAAGGGAATAAATGGTCGAAATGTGTCGTTTTCTTCGCAACAACCTCTTTTTATTTTTTGATATTTTCAGGCGATGCCACCAACTGTGGATAGCATCCGCCTTGCAATTTAAAGCACTAAAATGTGGGACATAGTTAGTTATGCAACTCACATTTTTCAATTTGTACTATGTATTACAAGATATTCTGCGAACCGCAGTTTGATGCTAAAATGTAAGCGACAAGGGCTCGCACTTTCAAGACCAAGTTTTTGTTTCTTGTTAAACTACAACTCAACACAAGATGTGAATCGCATGAGATTGCAGTCTTTGAATGCGAATGTTGTGCTACTCAATTTTAAAATTTAAATTTGTAGTGTGCATCACATGATATACTAACGCTAAAATGCGACCGGCAAGGGTTTGCACTGTCAAGAGTGAATTTTTGTTTCTAGTTAAACTACCACTTGCATAATATTCACTCACAGAAGATGCGAATTGTAGTAGACTTAGAATGCGAATAATGTGCAATGCACATTTATTAAGGAAGTAATTGCAGACATATGCGGGATGCAGAGTTGTCACAGTAAGATTATCCTGGCAAACGTATGACATTGCAGGATAACGGTTACTTGATATGAACAAGCGGAACAGTGTCCACAGAAATTCTCAATTATGTTAAACTGAACCAAATATGTGTATATTGTAGATCAAAACTTCTTTAAATCATTTTGGTTGTTATAAGTATTGTTTGATTGTTCAGGAAAATACAACCAAAGAACACAATAGGGCTACCATAAGAGATAACATGATTAGGGATAAAATTTGTAACATCTCATAGAGAGAATTTTCTTTCTTGCTAACATAGAGAGAATTATGCACTCCAAGTGAGCCTAAAGGCTGCAAACATAAAATGTTCTCCTTCATGCAACCTAGGCATTCTACTACATCAAATTTGAATGTGAGGGAGATGAGTTTTGGTTGTAACAGTGGCTATCTTCATTACATTCTGCAAATAAAAAATAAAAAATATTACATTGTTACACTTAACAGTCATAAATTAGATTTTCAAAATTAAGTCATTGGATATGGATCGTGTCTCTACCTTCTATATAAATAGTTTTCTATGGCAATTTTGAGTAGAAAGCGTTTATTATCAATTTTAGTAGGGCTATCCCAACTTGACAATCTTTTGTTACTTGCCAAACTATTTTCATTTTTTGAAAATAAAAACTTAGATTGAATTTGCTCAACATATTTTTTAACTTCAAGAACACTCTCTCTATTTGTGGGCATATTCTTTGCAAATTTATGAATGCATTTTTCAATTTTGATATTTTTTCTATCTAGCTTGCATTTGCATTGTCCTCAAATCCTTTCAATTGCTCATCTGATTTTCAAACATTCTTTTTGTTGTGATCATGGAAAGATACTATAATGATCTATACCTCATTATTGTTTGATTTTCTGGTGGTTGATCCAAATGTCTCAAGTGTCATCCCTAACTATGATGCCTCTTCATGCCTTGGGAACTCATGAGGCATAAGTGAATTTAGCTCAAAAGGGGTTCTTGAATCAAAATGCTCATCTCTGAAGAAGAACTTATATGCACTAGTATGTTCTTTGAATAACATCAAAAATTTCATTGCATGCTTGCAAAAATGACCAAGGCTAGACCATCTACACTCATAAAAAATACTAACATAGAACACCTTGAAGACCTCGTACCAAGTATCCCATTTCAAAGAATTTTGACTCTACACAAGATATTTGATGAGCTGTGAGTAGACCCTACATCCAATCATACAAATTACTAATTGTTCACATGTGATCTGGTCAAATTCCATGGACTAATAGCCTTCTAAGTACACTAGTCTTTAGGAGGGTGAAACTAACCATTGCAATCATTGTCTTCCCAATTACACTAGTAAAATGCAAAGGTATGGTTAAGTGCAACTAAGGCATATGATTTTTATCATTTTTATGTTTTATGTTCTAAGTCACCTAAAAATAAAGAATAATGAATAAAGATATTTAATTGCTAATTTAATCTAGTAACTAGCTAACACTTAACTAATCCTAATATAAGCATCCGTTCCCACTTACCGTACACATCTTGAACATGGTTAACACTATTGGGTTACAAAATATTAAGCATTACTGGGATTACCAAGCATCAAGTGTATGCTCGAAGTGGTCAATCTTATGTGCTTAATTAATCACTATTTAATATATCTTAATCTAGCTTAATTTAGCTTAAATTAGCTTAATTTAATTACTTTAATTACTTAAAGTATTAAAGGAAATTTCTTAAAATATTAAATGCATAAAGATAATAATTAAAATATTTCAAAGTGCTACAAGGTTTATTAGAAAGCTCATCTTTATTATCATACACATGGTAGTTCTCAAGTACAATAGTGCTCAAATAAAGATTTGTACACTCTTTAACTTCTACTATGAACACTTAAAAAATATTCTAACTTTCAAGTGGAAAAACTACTAGAGCTTCGCTACAACTATGAGACTTATGCCATAAATGTAGTTGGTGAGCGTATATTTATAGGCAAAATAGGAAGCCCCATCGATGGGTACATGTCAATCAGTCAAACCTTGCATTGACAGGATCATGTCAATGGCATCCTATTGATGGGGTCGTTTGATAGCATCCCATTGATGTGGCTAATCACGATGCTTCATCATACCCCCCACTACTAAATGAAAACTTGTCCTTGAGTTATTTTCAAAATTTGGGAAGGTATGGAATTATTGACACACAAAGCAAATATATAAACAACATGACAAAAACTAAGTGCCTAGAGTGTATATTTTTTCATTGATTATAAAATTATGGATGCTTAGAACAACAAAATTCACAAACACAATTTCTCAAATGGTGTGAAGACATTGAAGATGATCAAATGATCCCAAGTGATGGAGGCTTCTAAGGCTCCGAAGGACCTTCTCCTACTTCAACCGCATGCAATGGTTGAGGTAGTTGTGATTGTACTATGGTAGATGTAACTTTTTGTAGAAGACGTAAAGCATCCAACAATGCCTTCATCTTCTCCTCCTTTCCCCTAGGATCATTCATGGTCCATGTAGCATCTCAAATGTGGGCCAAAGTAGGAACATCCAAGGGATAGGGCATGGCCGAGAACAACTCCTTAACATTGATAAACTAGGCAATGGAAAGTTTGCATTCAACATCAAATGCCTTGACTACATTTTGTAGCTCATAGTTGTTGTTCATCCTATTTGGCTAGGTTCTTAGTAGTTAATCATCGATCAGTGAACTTTGCCTTGAGAACCTTGAGTTTGATGTTGGCAATCTCAAGATTCTACTTGGTGTCCTTATGATGCTTGAACTTTGCTTCATACAATAAGTACAAATTGGCCACTTATTTCTCCAATTCGAACCATATTTGTCTTGTAGTTGGCATCACTAGACTTGCATAACAAAGACAAGCAAGCTCCATGTACTCCATCATCTCCTCAATTTGTATCTCTTTCAAGTGGATCTCCACTTTTTTGTAGTCATTGTGCCCATCAAAGATAGGTTACCAAACATCACCTCCATCCTTGAGCTACTGGAGGACCTCATCAACTTTTTCCTTCACCATTTGGATGTGCTTGTCATTGATTTCTTTCTGTAGACCAACCTATTCTTTGTAATGATTCTTGACTCTCTCAAATATGAGAGCCTCATTTTTCTAGGTGGCTACCTCTATCACAGATTTTTGGTGAAGGGCTCAAACTTCCTCCATGGAGAGATTTCTATTTTTGGCTACTAATCTCCTTAATTCATTATTGACTCTAGCTAGCTACTCTTGCTAGTGATGGATAAAATCTTGCATCTACTACTTTTACACATCAACATTCCACAAGCAATGATTCTCTACGGTCAAAATCACATTCTTCTAATGAGTATAATCTAAGGCCTTTTGGATGTTATGCATTGTTGCATTGGCAAAGAACTAATGCAAGAATACCATATCCTTAGCATCCTCAACATTTTTGATCTTGTCTTGAAGCTATTTGAAAGCTTCATCATGTGTTAGTGCAAGGTTGAGAAATGTGAAATCAGTAAGATGGGCTTTTAATTTAGCAACCTCTATAGCCAAGTGTTGGTTTTGTGCATGCGATGTTTCAAGTTTCCTCTCTCATATCATGCACTTACCCCTTGCTTCTAGCAGCTCTGACTAGGTTGTAGTGATTGTATCCAAAAGGTCAAAGATATTCAATATCAATTTCTTGGTTTCCACTAGTCAATATAGCAACTCCTCATCCTAGGCTACACTCAATCTGCTACTAACTATTCCTATGGACGTCTACACATCTCTAAGTGCAAAAACATCTAGTACAGATGTCAAAATTGCATTTAATGCCTTAAAAATTCTACTAGAATTGTTCTCTCATGCCCATGGTGTTGCATCTCCAAGATAGTTGCCCCCTCATCCTCCTCTAGATGCACCAAAAAAGTAGCAGCGTTCTTAGAGATTTTTGGAAATTGTTGCTATTGAAAGAGAGATACCATTACCTCTTAGGCATCAGGATTTGACCTCATGGGTAGCCACGTTTTTTGGGCTAAGAAAATTAATCCACATTTCTACATCTAACTGATTGTTTGAGCCACTTTTTAAAGATGAATCATCATTGGGTAATACATAGATGGATCACTGCCACTCGTTCATGCTCATTGTTCCTGCTCTTACAAGAGCTACTCTTAGATCTCATGCATGTGCTTAAGGGTAGCATGGACATTCGATGTTGTTTCATGAGTTGGTGGTAGAGGTGGTGGTCACTACTCCTCTTCTTGGATGATCTTGGAAGCCACTTTATCCTTCATCATCTCTATTTAAGAAGTGGATGGAGCACATTGGATGGCATTATGTGTGTAGAAGGTTATTCCTTCTATCTTGCATAATTTTTGAATAAGGCATGGGAAGGGTAGTATCTTCCTTTCATGTTCATTTTCTTTAAATTTCTTCTCCATATTAAGATAGATAAGCTGTGGAAGGTTGTCCAAGAATCTACCACTTAGATCGACACATACACAAGTGGAGAAGGTTGTAATCTTTCTTGGAATCACCATTGGATTAAGGTGAAATTCCACAATTTTGAAGTATGCACACTCTGCTGTGGTGAGTGCACCAAAGTCCTTATGATTGACTCCATAACATTGATGTGTTCATTTTTTCTTAACGTTAGGATTTGCCTACATTGGTATTTTTGCTAAATTTGCCCCAGTTTCTAGTAACCTAAGGGCCTCTGTGATAGCTTTCATTGAGTAGGACACTGAGATGTCCTTGATTTTGACCATTGAACTAGCCTACTAATTGTTCTAGGTTATGTATGTCTCTCCCATGTACTACTCCCCATTGGAAGTGATTGTGGGTTACATGGGAGAGTTATGTAGTTGACTTTTAACTTCTATTAATGCGAAATCCAAGAAAGGTCCAAAGTTCAATTCTTGGAGCATGGATTTCTAGACCTCCTTATTCATGATCTACCTAAGGTAGGCTTCTATCAAGGTAACCTCAAGGTTTGGTCTGGGTTCAGGTGCCTCATCTCAATGAGACTATTCTATTGCAGCCACTTCTTTAGAAATCTATCGGACAAATTCAACTTTGGGCTCCTCTCAAGGAGGTTTCATCGCATGGGTCTCTACTTGTTCATGGGACTATTCTTGGTCCCTTCCTAATCATGTTCATCTATCCCTTCGTTGGGATGGTCCTCCTTCCTGCACATGTTTCCCTTTAAATGCCATCTATGGTCAAAACATAACCAGGGATTATCATTCATCATGTAACATATAATATTTAAGTACCTTTTTGATTGGGTGGTTAGACTTAGCCTAAGTTTTGACCATGGTAGATTGATGATTTTATTATTATTTCATTTAGAATATTACTAGAGGTTTTTAAAAAGGTTTAAGTAATGTAATTTGACATTTTAATGTTGATTTCTTTACTAAATCTCTATGGGAGTTAGAAATTTTTTTGAAAAATTTTTCATCAAAAACTGAAGGTTTGTGGTCCCCACAATGAAGAGCTTACCTCCAATAGCTATAGGGTTGAAGAACAAAGTGAATTAGACAAATGGTTAGGAAGATATGGCTCTTGGAAGGTTCTGGGCTATGAAAATTTGAAAAAAAATCCCCCCTCATTTTGAAGCAAATGTGAAAATTTCTAAGTATGGTAGCCTATATATAAGTGGATGGACCCTTGCATCAACAAGATCCTATATACAAGGTCCCATTTATACATGGGCTTTGTTGACGGGTACCCGTTTATAGAATTATGTTTAAAATTTTTCACTTTGAAAAATATGAAAAATAGAGAGGGTTTAAATATGAAATTGATGTTTTTGGAGATTCAAAAAAGCCATGAACATGATGAAAACATTAGAAGAGGGCTTTGAAGTAAACAAAATTGGAGAAGTTGATTTCAAGAATGAAATTTTGAAGAAAATTGCTGAAGGAGTGCATAGCTGGATGCATCAATGGGGCACACAAAAGATTTGATCACCAAAATGGCTAAGGATAGGAAACTTAACTAACCCAACCAAGAGATATGCAAGTGGGTGCTCCCCATATCAAGCTCATGCCTTTTTTTCCCTTGCATAATCTCAACTAAGGAGTTTGTGGGTCTTGCAATTGATTAATAGTTGTAAAAAGTTAAGGATCGAATCTAGAAGAATCTACCTAAGAATTTTGATACTTCAAACTAAGACATTGAATAAGAACATGAACAAATAGAAGTAAGGTGAGTTATGAAAAGCATGATGGATGAGAAAGAAAATGAAATGGAATTCCTAATCGTGGTTACATGAAGTCCCTTATGGATTCTATGGTTAAATGACCCTCTAATGTCCATCCTTAGTCTAGATCAAAACTAGTGACCTATAGTAACTTTGCATCACCACTCTTAGACTAGACCATCCCCTTGAGACATAAGAATACTCTCATAGATCAAACACTATGCCTTTTTTGAGAAGAAAAGAGAAGCAGGAAGTGAGAAAAGACCTTAGTTAGAGGGGACCTTCAGGCATGGGTAACATGTCTTTCTAGTCCCATAACCAGTGTTTGTAGCCCATTATTTTATCTAAGGGGTGTGATTTGGATTTCCATCATGTTTTTTTTTAAAAGAAAAATTTGTTTTAATGGATTTTTTGGATGGGAACCACACCATGCAAAGACTTATTAACTTTATGGTATTAGTCAACATGGAACGATAAGAAATCCATGAAAGCATATTTACACTAAATTAAGTAGAAAGGCACAAATAATGTTGAATCCTCTTGAAGTCACATCTTTTTCAAATTGTTTGAATCCTTCCTAAGTTTCAAAACTACCAAGGTCACAAGTTTGTTAAAGTTTCATTATTGAAGAAGAGACCTCATATTTCCAAAATCAGGAAGATCATAGAGTTGGTGGATGGGTGGATGATGTGGACTCACTACCTATTACATGAAAAAGAAACTTTGTCTTAGTCATCAGTCATCAAAATTCAGAAATAGAACCTAGGCATTAGTAATCAAAAACATTAATTACAAATCAACATTATCAATAGCTACAACAGTACTATGTCTTTTTGGCAATAAAGAATTTTATTAGAAAATAGTAAAAATTCACACAAAAAGAAAGTAAAATATACAAAGAATTGGAAAATATTAAAGAAATATGAAACATACTAACAATGTTGTAAAACAAAATATTGGAAAAATAACAAAGTGTAAAACAAAAAGGTGTAAAATAAAAAAGCGTAAAACAAAAAAGTAGAAAAATTGAGGAGTCACTGATATGGTTAACACAGATGATCATATGCCATACCGCTAAGTTGAAAGGAGAAAATCTAAAAGATTGAGTGAGGTTATCCATTTGACAAGGTGTTACCTACACTAGCTTGCTTAGGATTGTGGAAAGGTTTAAGCTGTTACATGTTGACCAGTTATTTCTTGTTTGGGCTCTTAGTTTTGTAGATCAACATCACCTCAAAAGAAAAGGTTTCATAAATGATATAAGGCCATTCCCACAATGTTTGAAACTTAGTGTTTTGAGGTACATGTGTGGGATTTCAGTAAAAGACCTTACCTCTAAGTTGAAATTTGACTTTCCTTATTCTAAGGTCAGTGCACTTTTTGTTTATGCACTTCATTCAAGGATAGGGCTACCAGTCGATTCTCATCTAGCATTTTAAGATTGATCAATCTTTGTTTTTGTGCTCGGCTAAGGTCAAGATCAAGGTCATAGACTATTGAAAGTATATGGAGCTTTGATTAAATTAGAAGATTTGGTAATTTCTTGTACACTAGCTCATAGGGAGAGTATCCTATAGGGAGTTTCAATGTTAAGCAGTATGCCCAAAGGACATCATTAAGTTTTGTGCTCTAGTCTCTCCTATATTTGCTTATTATTTTGGTTAAGATCTTGGTGATCTCTCTATTGGTAACCTCTACTTGACCATTGGCTTGGGGTTGGTAGGGTGTTGTTAGTTTATGTTCAACCCCCAAGTGTTGCATGAGCTTGTGAAAAGTAGCACCTGTAAAATGAATATCGTTGTCATAAATCAATGCATATGGAATTCCAAACCTATTTACAACATTCTGTTGTACAAATCAAGAAACAATGAAAGATGTATAGTCAGTGATGATTGTTGCTTCTGCCCATTTTGTATAATAGTCAACAATGACTATTATGTATGCCTTTCTATTTGACATAGGCGTGATGGGATCCATATAGTCTATGCTCCAAATATCGAAGGATTCTAGTGGTTGGTCCACTATTGGGACCCCTCCACTTGAGTGGTCATCCCATCATCTCTTTGACAGTGTTCACAAAAGTAGACAAATTGGTGAGCAACCTTGAAGATTGTCGGCTAGTAATACCAAGCCATCAGGATCTTAATGGTCATGTGTCTCCTTGCATTGTGGCTCCCACAAGGATCCTCATGAGCATCTTGGAGAATGTATAGTTGATCAACATCATGAACACACTAATGAACTAGGCCATCAACACATACCATGTAAAGATGTTCGTTATTCTTCATGAAGTGTTTGGCTTGATGAAGAAATTGTTGTTTCTTCTAGTGGTCTAAGTCTTGTGGCATCTCTTGAGTGAGAAGATAAGTGAGGATGTTATTGTACTATGTAGGATCATGAAGCACTTGTTCATTTATTGTATTGGCAAAGAGGAGTTCATCAAGAAATTGATCAAAAAGTGAGCTCTCCTCCTCTTTATTGTCTCATTGTAATTAAGACAAGTGATCAGTGACCACGTTCTTAGTTCCCTTTTGATCTACTATTGTAAGATCGAACTTTTACAAGATCATCAACCATCGTATTACATAGGGGCTCATTGTTAGCTTATTCATGAGGAAGCAAATGACACTATGGTTAGTGTGCGTAAACACTTTGTATCCAAGCACATAGTGCCTAAACTTCTCCAAGGCATACACCACTACCATTAGCTCTTTCTCCATTGTAATGTAGTTAAGTTATGCATCTACAATGCTTCATCTTGTGTAGTGGATGTAATAAGGATGTTTATGATCATCCAACTACATAAGCATAGCTCCCAAGGCATAGTTCGATGCATCTATCATGATGTAAAATGGATAGAACCAATTAGGTGCTCATAGAAGTAGAGTTTCTACAAGCTTCTCCTTAAGCTGCTAGAATGCATTTTCACATTCTTTGGTCCATATGAATAGAGCATATTTATTTGTAAGCTTGACTAATGGTTTAGCAATCTTAGAGAAATTCTCTATAATCATTGGTAGTAGGTAGTATGTCCAAGGAATGACCAAATATCTTTAATGGTTTTTGGTTGGTGGGTTATTCCTTGGATGACCTTAATCCTTTTAAGGTCCATCTCAATCCCTACTTATGAGATTCTATGTCCTAACACAATGCCCTCCTAGGACATTTGATGGCTCTTTTTCCAATTGAGTCAAAGATTAATCTCTTTGCACCTCTTAAGCACTTGCTCAAGGTGGTCCAGGGTCTGCTCAAATGTAGTGTCATAGGTGGAGAAGTCATCCATGAAGGCTTTCACTTAGCTACCAATCTATTGCTAAAAAGTACTCAAGACAAGGTATTGGAATGTTGTAGGGGTATTGCATAGACCAAAAGACATCTTTTTATATGCAAAAGTTTTGCAAGAACTTGTGAATGTTGTTTTGGCCTAATCCTTTGATGTAATTTGAATCTAGTTATAGCTACTATAACCATCCAAAAAGCTATAATAGCAATGCCTAGAGATAGTTTCCAACACCTAGTCCAGAAGTGGTGATGGAAAATGATCTTTGCAGATTATCATGTTTAACAACCTAAAATCCACACAAATCCACTAGTTTCCACCTTTCTTTGGCACAATTACAAGTGGTCTAATCCACTTATTATCCATAATTAGACTGATAAACCTCACCTTGAGGAGTTGTTCAATTTCCTCTTTGATGATCTACTTCAATTTAGGGTTCAATTGTTGCTACAGCTATCTCTTTGTCTTGATGAAATGATCAATATAGATGAAATGTTGACATATCCTAGGATCATTCCCAGTGGGTTCAGGATATGACCAAGAAAAGGTTGTTGATGATTTGTTAATCACATTCAACAACTTCTCTTTTTGTTCAAGAGCAACATTGACATTGATTATTACTAGCTTGCCATTTTTCAAGAATGCATACTCCATGTCGATAGGTAGAGTTTTCAACTATAAGGGCTTCTGTTTAAAATTGTTGGGGATTTCCAACTCTTCCCAATAAGTGTCATCAAACTCATCATCAGAGAGTTGGCAATGAACTTGCTCTAGTTCATCCATGTCTTTAACAAAGGCACATGTTAAGCTATTAGTTCCATGCAAAGTGTAATGCTTTCAAGATCAGCTTTCAGCAACTAGATGCTTTCTTATTTTGTGGCTACTATGTACAGACACTTTTGAATTTTAGATTCGTCTACACACTATCTACATGTCTTGATTGATGTGCTTTTAATAGATCATAACTTCTACACATAGTTGCACCTTGTATCACTGTATGCGATGCATGGAACTTTCTTCTTCTCAATTAATGCATTTTCCTTGAAAATTTCTATAGAGATTTCTCTAATGTCCATTTTTGCATCAACAATGCTCAACCAAGCCCTTTCCATAATGATTTGGAAGTCCCCCTTATAGTGATCAAACTTAATCACCAAAAAATTAGTAAGGTAGGAGCACCCATAGATAGTGTTCATTTTGTCCTCCACTAATCCCAAGGGCATAGTGATGGACTAATCTACCAATTATAAATGAATGTTGCTCTTGTTAAGAGGAAGTAGGTTCTAGGCAATTTAGATTTTATGAGAAATCAGATTAATACCAAAACTTGAATTAAGAAGAGCCCTTCATGGCTCATTTCTAGTAATCTACAAGTAGGTGAGGGGACTTCTAGGATCAGCTCTTTTCTTGGGAAGGTTACTAGCCTTGATTCAATCAAATACAGTGTGGGTTAACATGACTATGTGAATCTGGGGAGGTGTTTGGTTTGAAGGGTTCTTGAAGGAAATAGATGTAGAGGATCAAGGAGACATAGGATGACCAACTTCATGAGTTGCTGAGGGTTTTGTAGGGATATTGGTTTAAAAGAATTATCCTTTTCTAGGTTTGGATTCTGAACCACTCAATGGAGGAACCAATTAAAAGTTAATGACCTTGGTAGCATTACGTTGTTGTGGCTATGTAGGAATTTCACCCTTCATGGATGAAGTAGGTGATAATTGGATTGAGGGTAGAGGGACATGTGTAAAAGGATGAGGAGGGTACTAATGAAATGGGGATTTCTATCTGGGAGATGGAGAATGAGCTCTATAGTACTTTAGAGGGTAGTAGTGATGCTGAAAAGAAGCATGACTTGAAGATTCATGTGGAGAAATGGGTTGCTAAACATAGTACCCATATAGATCTGGCTACTTGTCAGGGAACTATTGCCTTGGTGGTGGCATCCCCCATGATTGTGGATGCTATAACTGCTAATACTACTCATATGATTGTTGTGGAGGTCCACTTGGATAATAAGCTTGTTGTTAGTAAAATTACCTAGGATTGCCTTCAGGATAAGGCAATCTTCTATGTGCTTGCCTTCTTGCCAACCTAGGATTCAAGGCATATACCCCAAACTCTTGCAAGTATGACACAATAGGGTAAAATCCCTTAGGATGTTTATATTGGTAGATGTCACATCCATCATCATCATCATCTGATTATGACTCTATAGCTTCTTTTACTGTAATAGCTTTGCCCTTATCCCTTTGGTAGGCACATTCAACTTCCTTTTTTCTCCTATGGTCTTGATCAATACCTTGCTCTTTGGATTCTTCTATAATTTTCAAAGCTATTTGGAATTTTTCATCCAAAGATTCCCACATTTTATCTACCTTGAACAAAATTTCAGAATTAGATTTTTGAATCATCGGGGAACTGTAGGGGGTTGCATGTCAAGGTGTTTTGGCACCCGAATCACAAAGGGAGTGGGTCGGGTTCCTGATGGTGTGGTTGTTGCTTCAATGGAAGGAGGTACATGAACGATGAATGATTTTTATTCTACAGGGAATGTGCATATGAAAAGAGGGATTTTGGGAGGTGTTGAAGTAGAGGTAGTTTCAGAAGGCCTGCGAATTATGAAAGGTTTTTGAGGGATGTCTAGTCCACTATCCACATGGATAGTGTTAATCACATATGGCGAGTCCTTAGTATTGAGACGATCTTTGTAGACCCCCATGGATTTGTTTTGGGGATATTGGCAAAACCTGTCCAACCTAAAGCCTCTTGGAACAGGGGGCTCATTGGCTATTGCTAAAGTTGGGTTTTTATCTAACTCATAGAATCGATCATGTTTTTGGGATGCCGCAGAGGACATTTGTTTTTGTTTGATTAACTTGGACCTTAGAAGTTGGTCTAATAATTATGAAGGCTTCATAGGCAAGGGTGTGTATTGGGTAGGATCTTTTCGTTCGAATGTACAAGGGTGATCCATGTTTGTGGTTTTAGTTGAGGAAGCTTCAGGTGTAGGTGTAGATGTGGTTCTTTCATGGCTAGTTGGAGTAGCAGGTTGTTTTACTTTCTATCCTAAATTGTTAGCTTGGGCTATCTCTGCCACCACTGCTACCATTATTTTGGATTTATCCTTATCCTTCCTCATATGTTGGCTCCTAAAGGCTAAGTAAGCTAGGTCATTACTTGCTTGCACCACCTCTTCTATGTTCTTAATTTGTGCAAATGCTTGAATCAAAGTACAAGCACTCAAATAATAAATTTTTGATTTAATGAAGTCATTCACGGTAGCCTTAAGGATGGTAAGCAAGTATGTTTCAAGGATGGGCTCATGAAGTTCATTCAGGGCTGCACTCCACCTTTGGATAAATTTTTGTACTAGCTCTAATGGTGCTTGTTTAATCTAAATCAGACTATATAGTGTGGCTTTAGGCTTTAAATTATATTTGAAATGGATAATGTACTAATGTAGCAAATCCTCTAGAGAGGATATGGAGTTACGAGGTAAAGCTTGGTACTAGTCTAAGTCTTTTCCTATCAAGGACATAGCGAATACACGTAGAATTACATGAGGTCAGGCCTAAAGTAGCAGACATTCTAGTTGAATTGTTACCAGATGAATGTTTGGATATCCCTCTCCATTATATTTGGTTAGTTGAGATAATGAGATTCCCAATGGTAAGGTTAACGGTGGAACTGAAGGGTTGATTGGGTCATCTTGGTAGAAGTCCAGCACCTTGATTTCCTCAGTGTTTGCAACTTTAAGGCACTTTACCTCCTCAGTTAATGAGTGCATCATTTTCTTTGTGTCTAGCCACTCTTGGGAAGTAGGCAGACTAGCTGGTTGAGTAGATTGCAATTGGTAGTAGTTTAATTGTTGCATTGTCTATGGAAAGGGAGATTGTTGGATTGTCGGTTCTTGTGGTGGAGCAACATTCAAAGATGAGATTGTAGAGTGTGGCACGTTATAGTGAGTAGGTTGGTGTTGCTAAATAGCTATTGAAACCCACTACCTATCCATAGGTTATGAGGTCACACACTGAACATGTTGGGCTATAGTAATCAGAGGTGCTCCATGGGTTTGTACTTGTGGTATGTAGTGGGTGGACGTGGAAGATGGTATAACTGATGGCATCCCAATTACTTGAGGTTGGAAGATTGATCCTACATTAGTTTGAGGAGGGGGTTTTTGGGACTATACTTATGGAAGAGAGGGTAACATGGTGACTGGAGGTATGATGGAGATGGACATATAAGATTGAATGTTGGGCATGGAGAAGGTGGGAGTGGAAGTGGGTATTTCCCATTGAGAAACCAATGCTCGAGTGTTTGCAGATGAAGGAGGAAGTATGTTTTCTTCCTGGAAATGTTGGAATAATGGGTTTGTATGGGCATGAGGATTGATAGTATGGTATGAATCCCCATGCTCAGATTGGGCTGCAAAAATGTCTTCCTCATCCCCACTCTGAGGCTCTATCAGAGGTAGCTACAAGGTTTGATTCCTTGCCATGAGAAGTTGAGATATGAGTGGATTATGGGGCTCAGAAATGGGGATCATGTCAAATAGTAAGGAGTGAAGTCATGACCTCCCTTGTAAATGAGCTCATAATTTCATTTTGCTTCTCTCTCTATGTGATCAATAGGCAAGTTGGCTTGAATATTCACACAAATGAAGTTATATTGTTCCGGTGTGAGGATTGCATAAGTAGGATCCTTTCCCTGTAGTCTAAGTGACTGGTGAATTGAACCTTAAGGGTTTATTTGTTAAATGACAATTATGGGTTCTGTCGCAGTCACAGAGTTTAAGGTACTAGTCCCAAAGTCAGATATCTGCAGTGTTGTTGTGTTAATCTAGGAAGATTCCATAGTGGCATGAGTAAGCTGGCGTGACAAGCTGAGTGTGGGTAAGCTAGCTTGACAAGTTGAGTGTGAGTGAGCTAGCTTAACAAGCTAGGTATGAGTAAGCTAGCTTGACAAGCTGGGTGTGAGTGAGCTAGCTTGACAAGCTGGGTGTGTACCAAGAAAGATGCAATGTGTGTACGCTATTTGGGCTTTGATGATGCAGTTGTAGACTTTGAAGTACTGGTCGTAATGTAAGATTTTTGCAAGGTTGCACATTTGATTAATTTAGCATGAGGAGACTAGGATGGGGTTGAGCAAGCTGAGCTTGAGTTTGGTGCTTGGTCTGCACAGCGTTTAGAAGGTATCATGATCAACATTTTGATGGGATGGTAAACAAGTCAAGTCCTCCTTCTAGCACCAAATTACTGTGCTAACTGAAATCACCGACGTTAGGTTGAAAGGGAAAAACAAACACCAAAAGATTGCCGAAGAGACATAGTTGACCCTACCTTCATGCGAGGGAAAAGAAAAAAAAATGAAGGCAAAGTGCCTTGGATGGTCTGCATACAAATCAACCAAGGACTTCCCCAAGCATAAGCTACAGCTTGCACTAGGCTTATCATAATCGATCATGTATGAAATGTAAACAAAGTGTAAAACTGCGACGACGTATATAGAAGTGAAAAATGGATCAAAATAAAGTAAACAATGTAATGGAAGGCAATAATGAATTTTATTGCATTACTTAAAAAGGATGTGCACTGCTCAAAGTGTAGTTGTGTGTGTGGATGACAAGTCAAGTGCTAAGCCCTAGGGTGATGTGCACCCAAGGTGCCTGGATGCTAGGACTCATGTGCACCCAAATGTCCAAAGTTGCTAGTTAATGCTCCCAAAGCCGTCAACATCCAAAATTTCCAACCTTATTTATGTGAATGAATGGGGTATTTATAAGGTTTAGCTACATTTGGGTGCATAATTCATGGATGAGATCAACGGCTGAGAGATGAGAGGGAAACGGATTGTGTGACAGGTGTTTAATGGATAGTTGTGTGTGAATTGGATGTGCATGGGCAGGCTACATTCTTGATTAGATGCATTGTATCTTACAGCGTGTGTTGGCTTACGCAAGCTAGCTTATGCCCATAGAAGCAAATACAATTTGGAGCATAAAAGCTTGACAAGCTCACAAATGGTGAAAATTTACAATAAAAATGATAGTATACAACAAGAGAAATTGACTCTGGTTTGCTTGGAACTTCCTGATCCATGGATTGACTGATGTAGGGTGTTGATGTGAGTGGTTTTGTGATTTTTTGAGGCATTTCTGTTTCACAAAAGCTTCTAGCATGAGTTTATTTTATCTTGGCATGTCCTCAGCATTTGTTTGGTGTGCTTTTGATTAGGCGTGATCAGTACTTACACTGGAGTCATGCTGCCAACATGAGCTGAACATGACCTAAGCATGACCTCAACATGAGTAGGATGAAAACGATACTTTTCACACCAATTTTTGATCTTTGAAGCCTGTTCTTTGAGTGAAACAGTTGCCTGACTATGGTTGACCCTGAGAGTGAACTAGATGTTGAAAACTGAGCTTGGGTGTGCCTTGATTTGAGCCACTTTTGGTTGCTCATGCTAGACTCACGCTGCTAGCGTGAGCTGAGCATGATCCTAGCTTGACCTGAGCGTGAGTAACAAAATCTTTGTCATTTTGGACCTAAAATCTAGAATTCTAGATGTTGGGACTTGAAGTAATCATCAACAGACCATTTTGACTCAATTTTGAGGCTCTCAGAGTTTGTTCATGCTAGGTGTAATCAGTACTCATGTTGGGCTCACATTGCCAGTGTGAGTTGAACATGACCTGAGCGTGACCAAAAAAATTTGTGCAATCTGGCTCAAAATCCAAACTCCCGAATGCTAAAACTTGAAGTGGACAATAGTGGCCTCATGAAGATGACTTGTACCCCTAGATCAAACCATCTTTGACTTGATCTTGAAGTCATTAGAGTTGCTCACACTGAGGGCAAGCCCGACTTGATAAGCCTAGCGTGAGTTCCATGCCTTAGTCAAATGTTTTCCTCCCAAAAGCTCAAAAGGCTCTAAGTTGTTCTCCTTCCATAGTGTTAGGCCAGAATTAGTGGTGTTTCAATCCATAACTTCACATAATCTTGTGAAAGATGCCAAAAAGATGGAGGAATAATAGTCATGAATTGATATAACCATTAGAACTGTTTGATATCTAGGGAATTGACTTTATGTGATCCATCATACCAATGTTGAATGGGAAGGCCTACATAATAGCGACTATGGATTATTGTACAAAGTGGGTAGATTTAGTAGTAGTTAAAACTTTTATAGCTAAAATAGCTATCAAGTTCTTTCAACAACATGTGGTGAATCAATTTGGAGTACTGAGAATTCTTATTTTAGATAATGGAACTCATTTTACCGATGCTACTTTTAAATAGCTCATGCAATAGCTTGGGGTAAACCATAAACTAACAACATCATATCATCCCCAAGCCAATGGTCATGAAAAAGTAACTAATTACCAAATTACTAGAATATTAACTAGGATGGTTAGTAAATTTAGAAACGATTGGAGCACAAAGCTAAATAATCCTCTATGGGCTTATAGAATGATGTTCAAACTACCCACTGGATATTCACCATATGAGCCAGTTTATGGTAAATTACCCATGCTACTAATCTGGACAGAGCTTCAAAATCCAACTACTACTAGCAAACATGACCTAAATCTAATATTATCATAGAAAGAACACCTAATGAATCTTAAAATGTTAGAAGAAAATAGGCTAATAGCACTTATGAGTAGTGAGATCCATAAGAACTACTCTAAGCATAGCCGCGATGCACAAATATGAAAAGTGTTGATACAACCAGGTGATAAGGTCCTATATTACAATCCCAATCATGTATAGTAAAAGGCTATATTTGAAATGCTTTGGGAGGGACCATACATCATCCAAGCAACTTACCCATCTAGTGTCAAGTACCTTTACTATTCATTTAGCCTAAACATGCTTATCCTGGTAAATATCCAATAGGTCAAACCTTACCATGAATATTCCAACTCTGCCTAGGATTCTACCCAACTTGTCCAAATGTCCTATACCCATTCACTTTCTTGGTTGAATGATCACAATCACAGTCATGGGGGTGTCCATCATGACATGTAGGTACTAATTAGCGTTTTTACATTCTTATTAATTTCTCTACTTTTTTTATATAGTTTCCCATTTTTTAATAATTTTCAATTTCTTGATAATTTCTTAATTATTTGATAATTACAAATTCTTGATTAATTTTTCATTATTTTCTTCTTTGCATCTTTTCAATTCTTGATATATTTTATAATTTTTCATACTTTGTCATCATTTCACTTGTACATATTTTTGTCAATTGTCAATAAAACACACCAAATAGAGCAAGATGTAGTCCCAATAAGATGAAGATTTACCTATATTATCAGATCATAAGGGACTCAATACCTATATAGTTAGACTACAAACATCCATCAATCCATTTCAATAATAAAAGGTTCTAACAATGGCCATAACGACATTCTTCTCATAATAAAAATAAGAATATAATTATGATCATTATGCTTGGATAGAAGAGTGAAGAACCAAGTGGGAATGTAAAGGGTGTGGCATCAAGGGGATTTTTGGATTCTCTTGGATTACTACTGTGAGTTCTATCTTGTTGCTAAGGATGTAATATATCCTTGTAGATCTAACTAAAAATGAAAGTAAGAGCACAATAAGTGTTGCCTTACCATGTCACTAGAAAAACATGTTACCCATGCCTAAAGGTAGTCCTATACTAAGGTTGACATAATCAAAAATAAAGTCCATGCATAGAATAAATTTCTTGAGGTTCCACTAGAAATATATGTTACCCATACCTAAAGGTAGGAAGCTTCCTAGGAATCTCAAAAAAATAAAGAGTGCGATGCATAAACTCCTCCCTTGCATAATACTCCAAGTGATAATACACCTTGCAACAATGGTAGTCATATGGTTGTGAATATTAGGGATGAAACAATGTGATGCCATTGGAAAGTGGTTTGGAACTTGATTTAAATCATGAAAAGATGCACTAATGATTACCTTAACCATAGATTACAGAGAAGGGTTCATGATGCCTATGGTAAGATACCTCATGTCCTAGTTTCAGCAATCCCTTCTATAGCCCATCTCATCTCACTATATATTCAATCACAACTTGTGATTTTGTATGATATAATGTTATTTTCCCAATCTAGTGATACTAACATGTTTGTTTTGCTAGATAGGTATGTCTTCATTCAACTACTTGAGTGCCTATGAACACTTTTAGGTGTGGTTATACAAGGGAACTAAGGGCTAGAGCCTAATTTTGGGAGGACCCACATCTATAAGTCTTGTATTTCATACTTGACAAGTAATTTCACATCATCTTATGTCTTCCAAAATAATCAAGACTCAATATATACTTTTCATCTAATAATCTATCCATACATAAGAAATGCATAAACCATCTCTTATCCATCCAATAAATTGTTATTACCCAAGATTCCTTCCTTATGAACTTTGAATGCCAAATTCTTGGAAACTATGCATTGTTAATGGTCCAAGATCCTTTAAAAAAGCTTCTCATCCTCCAAACATTCCATTTGACTCATTTTCTGCTCCCCAAAAAATTCAATGAAAAATTTAAAAATTTTCAAGATGATGTTGTAGCTATAATAGTGTAGCCCCTATGATGTATCATCTATGATGTCACACTGATAAAAATAGTATTTATACATATGGGAGTTAGTGAAATTTTTCATTCCTCTCATTTCTAGAAAGAGAAGTTTTTGCAGTTTTTTCTCAAAGCTCTTACACACTAAATTCCAAAGGTCATAACTTCATCTCTGTAGCTCTAATTTTCAAAATTCTTGAATCCTATTGATCTTGAAGCACTTAACTTAGTCATGGAAGGACAAAGGGGTTGACTATGATTACATCAGGAAATTTGAGCCAAAATTTTCTAGTGCCCAAAAGATACTATAAAGGGTAAGTATAAGAAATAATAAGAGCCTTAAAGTTAATCAATCAAACATAGGCTAGAAAGACTTAATTAATTTCCATAATGGACCATACCAACCATTTTAATCCATAATAAAAAAAATGATAATAACTTTGTAAGGTCATAAGTAAATAATGATAGAACACTTAAGGAAATACCTTTTGAAAATTTTTCTAACTTTGCAATGATAATAAGATAAGAACTTGATCTAACCAATGGTATAAAGAGGATAAAAAGATATTAAAAACTCATGTAAACACTTTAATAATTTCAAATCCTTATTGATTACAGATGGTCCCATAGAGACCAACAACTAAAGGACCTTCCCAACATAGGAGAAAAAGATAAAAAGGTCGTGGAAGAATAAAATCCTTGAGAAAAACACATAGAGAATAAGGCTCAATTGTATAGCATCCATCAACAAATCCCTACTACCAAGCACTCAACCCAAAGAAAGGAAAAAGTTTCACCAATACTTGAACAAGGACAACACCTCACATTGTCATTGAAATGCCTCTAGGCCATGCAAGAAAAGTCCATCATGTTCATAGTTATTATGGAATTAATCTTCAGTCCATTCATGGAGTTTGCTATAGAAGTAGTGAAGATGCAACTCCAAGAATCTTCTTTATGGCCTACACTATCCAACGAATGGTACCTATTAGGAACATACCAATTCTGGGAAAATAAGCAAGCCAATGTTACATTCAAAATCGAAGGAGTCTATATACCTTACTTAGTATAGGCAATTTCCAAGGCCCTCAACATCCTAAATGAAGGGGAAAATGTGACATAAATCTCAACAAGATTTGATATTGATGGTAAAAGGCTATGGTTGCATAGGGCATATGGTAAAGAAGATAAATATTATAGCAATCTCATAGCCAAGGAAAAGATATATTTTAAAATTGACACCTACCTCTTATTTTTGATAAAGAGGCTCAATAGGATATCCACATATGTAGCTAAAGGAAGTCTCATTCTAATGGGAAATTTTAATGCTAACATTACCCATCTATTCTTTCTCAAGATTTAAAGGTAATTTGAGGAGAAGAAGGTAGGGAAGCTAACACTTCCATTTTCTTACCTTATCAAGAAGCTATGAAAGCAAGCTAGAATCCTAAGGTATACCAATGATGTCTCTAGGAAGGCCTAGAATACTTCTTATGCAGAAATGTTTAAGCTGGTACCACCAAAGAAGGACTAAGTAGAAAAACCAATAGGCACCGAGGGAGCTATAGGTACCACCCTTATAGGTAGCATTCCAACTACTAGTTTGTAGTAGTAAGTAGGACCTAGTAGTCAACCACAAGCTAGATAGTAGCAATAATAGAAAAAGCAACAACAAGTTCCACCATCATTGTAGTACCATAGATAGTCCATGAGCCATCTGTAGTAGATTGCAAAAATAATAAGTTGGAAAACAAGAGATGGGGCTAATTTGTATAAAGTAAGAGAGAGCTTTTCAAGGGCCATAGTATCCATAGATCTAGCCAATGGGCAAGTATTACTTAAAGAAAAAGGAGAGGATGATTGGACATAATAGATATCTCAGAATGTTGCACCATTCCAAGTCATGCTTGAAACCAGTTAAAGTGCCACTATTATGGTCATAAAACACCAAGAAGTAGTAAGATCCATAGAGGTCATCACTGACCACATCAAGGAATCCTTCAATGTACCTGTTGTATCACTAGCTAATATCTTTAGAGAACAAGATGCTCAAATACTTGCTAGAACCTCAATGAATCCTATAGAGCATGAAGACACACTAGATAAACTACTCTAGATAGGTCAAGTGATGTAGAATCTTTTTGACATTGCCAATGATATCACTACAATCCAATCTGATTTGATAGCCAAAAAAGAAAAATTAATCATGGTTGAAACCAAGGCTAAGCATTCAGAGAATAAGGTACAGTGATTACAAGAGGAGTTAACCATCCTAAGAGTTGAAAGAAGAGATCCAACATAAGTCATAGTGCTAGACCAACTAGATCATTTAAAAACCAACATGAGGCAGTTGATTGACCATAACATGAGAATAGAGAAAGAGAAGGAGAAGGTTGTGTGTGATACATCTATTGTTGAAGCAGAAATGTATGCACATGCTAAAGCTCTCATAGCCTTACAAGAAGAAAAGAAATAGTTAGATGCTAGTAATGCTTAGTTAACAAACATCAAAAAGCAGAAGAATGTTCTCAAGGAGAGCATCCAACAACTCGAACAATAACTAGTTCATGTTAACCAAGATATGAGTCACTTGGCCCAAGAAAAAAGGACCTTATCAATGGAATAAGTCTATGCCATTTGATGAGTGGCAAGGTACCCCTACACTCAACCATATGAATACGAGTGTGCACACGCGATCCAGTCAAACTCCGTAGACTAAATGTCTTAATGCCACAAGAAACACTTTGGGTTAATCGTTCGTTGTCTTCCCAGTCTTGCTTGTATGTCTCATGGTGTATGGTTAAGCAAGTCTGAGGTATGTGATTTTTTTGGTATTTTTCAGTTTATCTCCTAAGCTATGAGGGAAAGGGTTGAGAAACTAACTAACTCTAGCTAATGTCCTAAGTCTAAATTAACTAGCGTCAGCATCCGTTCCCACTTACCGGACATACCCTGAACCATGCAACTATGGCTACCAAACGCTAATCGTTACTGGGATCACCACACGAAACACACGTGCTCGAAGTGGTCGTACTGAGGCACCTATTTAGCTTAAGTGTGATAAGCAGCCAATTCCTTGGCTAGCCATACACACCCGTGGATGCTCGTAGCCAAGTCGTACTTATCACACGTTCTAGCCTAGCGATGAGTAGCCGATTCCTTAACTAGCCGTACACATTGGACTACTATTGGGATTACCAAGCACAGATCCTGGAATACGCTACTGGATTACCAAGCAATCACAGTGCTCGTAGTTAAGTTGTACTCATGCGTTGCGACGAGCAGCCGATTCCTTGATTAGCCGTAAACATCCGTAGATGCTCGTAATCAAGTTCTACTCGTGCGCACTAGGAAAGCAATAAATAACAATAAAATAAAACCATGTACTGCAAGGTTTATCCAATCAAGTTCTTCTTTATTTCCGTACACAACTTGTGTTCAGGTTACAAAGTTGCTCGAATAAAGAGCCGTTCACTCTAGGACTCCTACTGCGGGTACATGGGAAATTAATCTAACTCTAGAGTGTTCAAAATGCCAGAGCTTCACTACTTCTAGCCAGGATTGGGAAATGAGGGGAGTGCCGCCTCTTATTTATAGATATGGTGGCGGACCGTGATATCGCGTATGCGATATCGCAGGGAAAGACGCGATATCGCGGTACTATGCATGTCGCATCTCATCATACCCCCATGACTGAATGAAAACTTGTCCTTGAGTTCCTTACAATGATATCAGGTAGGTATGGGATTATTGAGGGGAATGGAACTAATGGGGTGACATGTGAACGGGTCTTTATTACAACACTTGACAAAAACTAGTGTTCATGACAACAATGGTGAACACCTTATTACAATGACAT
>MNCI01025666.1:129746-177939 GCA_015680685.1 Gnetum montanum
AGGGCTTAAATCTCTCCACTTTTTCTTTCCTTTGTCACTACTTTGCTCGACCTTAGACTCTTCTACAATTTTCAAGACTATTTCTATGTGTGAGTCTAAGGAATCCCACATTTGGTCTACCTTAGCCGATACCTCGGTTGTTAACTTTTGGATCGGCAAGGTTTTTTGGTTCACCAACTCTTCAAGTGGTGACCCATCCTCCTTATCACAGAATTTCACTCCCTTCTTGTGAAGGGAGGGATCGCGGTTTTATTCTTCCACACTTTCTTTCTTCCGTAGCTCACCCTCTTCTTGCGCTACTTGTTCCAACAAGCTTTCAACTTCATGGGCTCTTAGTTGGGAGAGTCTCCCTTGGGCGTAAGTCCCAAGAGTCCTTCTCATTTCATTTCTTAGCCCATCCACGATGTGGCGAAGTTGATCCCACTTAGCGTACCCACGGCCCAGGCAACGATGTAGCAGTGTATAGTAGCGGGCCATGGCAGCATCCAAGGGTTCATAAGTACCTTGTTTCCAGCCTTGGATCTGCTTACGCAATTTGGACACTCTGGAGTACGTTTGATATTTGTTGTTGAACAATTCAAGCATCTTACTCCACCTCCTAATGGTTTCTGGTTCTAAGGACTGGTACCAGCTCTGCTTCTTTGATGAGTGTCCTTGGGAACAACTTAAGCTTCTGCCACTCGCTATCAATATTCTGCAAGGCACAGGCATCGTGGAATGCCTGCAAATGATTTTGCGGATCAGCATTGTATACCCCTTCAAATCGTGGGATATTGTTCATGTCTAATCGCTTGATCCTACTGTCCTTTAAGTGCCTCGTCGGGATCCTAACTGCCTCTCTAATGTCTAGCATACTTTGGGTTGCAAGTAGGGGCTCGTCATAATCATCTCTTTTATGACGTCTATGATGTCTACGTGGTCGTTCCCTACTTTCCCTATGTCCTTGCCCTTTTCCTAACTCCTCTTGACCTTCTTGTCAAGGTTTTTCATCTTCCCTTTTACTTTTACTCTCTCCATTATGCTCACGATGGTTGCACCCAGATGTGGAAGGAGAGTGTGAATGGTGAGATGAAGGAGAAGAGGAAGGGGATCCATCACCATGGCAATGTTTCTTACCTTCTCTTCGGCTGCTTCGGCCCCAATCATTGTAATGATCTAAGTGTCTATCCTTAGTGTGAGTAGTTGTTCCTACCGTGAACAGCTAGTGCTCACGGTGATCAGAGCCTATAGCATGTATGGTTGATCGAAGGCCCTGATGCTTTACCTCTTCACTAGAGTGAGGAGGAGGAACATCATTTTCTAAGAAACCCATTGTGAGGGGTTCCTCATCTCCTATTTCACTAATGACATGGGGGACCTTGCCCTTCAATAATGAATGTTGGCTCTCCTGCCTTGCATCCCGAATACGTTGGGCATTTGTGGGATGATAATCCCTTATGTCATAATCATCCAAAACGTATTCCGCAATCAATTCTTGCATGCCAATCTATGCTAAGGCATGAAAGAGCATGTTAGGGGTAGATCTATCTGGGGGTAACATGATGTTACCTTGTAGATCTCTCCATCGTAGTTGTTCATCTTGATGGAGAATAAAAGTAAAGTCAGCGACATACTCATCAGGATGAGTATATGTGACCTTAGATTGTTTAGGACCTGGCTGGTCTGGGTTATTGCGTATGAGGCTGACTGTCTCCTGTATTGCCCTTAGGTGAGTTAATTTCATGAGAAGAAGCCATCCTAATGATGTGCTTTTTTACCATTATTTAATGTTCTTGATTAACTGATTAACCCGAAGGTTCGTTGAGGCTCACAACGATGTGAGTGATATCCCTTATGTTCAATTGGCATAAAAAACACTTAGTCCCTGGCAACGGTGCCAATGATGAGTGGCGAGGTACCCCTACACTCAACCATACGAATACGAGCGTGCATGCGCGATCCGATCGAACTCCACAGACTAAATGCCTTAATGCCACAAGAAACACTTGGGGTTAATCGTTCGTTGTCTTCCCAAGCTTGCTTGTATGTGTCACGGTGTATGGTTAAGCAAGTCTGAGGTATGTGATTTTTTTGGTATTTTTCAGTTTATCTCCTAAGCTATGATGGAAGGGGTTGAGAAACTAACTAACTCTAACTAATGTCCTAAGTCTAAATTAACTAGCGTCAGCATCCGTTCCCACTTACCGGACACACCCTGAACTATGCAACTGTGGCTACCAAACGCTAATCGTTACTGGGATCACCACACGTAACGCAAGTGCTCGAAGTGGTCGTACTGAGGCACCTATTTAGCCTAAGTGTGATAAGCAGCCGATTCCTTGGCTAGCCGTACACACCCGTGGATGCTCGTAGCCAAGTCGTACTTATCACACGTTCTAGCCTAGCGATGAGTAGCCGATTCCTTAACTAGCCGTACACATTGGACTACTACTGGGATTACCAAGCGCAGATCTTGGAATACGCTACTGGGTTACCAAGCAGTCACAATGCTCGTAGTCAAGTCGTACTCATGCGTTGCGATGAGCAGCCGATTCCTTGATTAGCCGTACACATCCGTAGATGCTCGTAATCAAGTAGTACTCGTGCGCACTAGGAAAGCAATAAATAACAATAAAATAAAACCATGTACTACAAGGTTTATCCAATCAAGTTCATCTTTATTGCCATACACAACTTGTGTTCAAGTTACAAAGTTGCTCGAATAAGGAGCCGTTCACTCTAGGACTCCTACTGCGGGTACATGGGAAATTAATCTAACTCTAGAGTGTTCAAACTGCCAGAGCTTCGCTACTTCTAGCCAGGATTTGGAAATGAGGGGAGTGCCACCTCTTATTTATTGATATGGTGGCGGACCGCGATATCGCGTACGTGATATTGTAGGGAAAGACGCGATATCGCGGCGGCCACGATATCATGGCACTATGCATGTCGCGTCTCATCACCATTCATCATAAGTCAATAATCAAAATCAATGTATGGAAAAACAAGATCAAGAAACATGAATGACTTAAAGAGAATATTAGAGACTAGGTGGGCATGTATAAATAAATCAATGAAACGAATTCTAGATGGCAAAGACCAAAATTAGTTTCATCTCTACAAAAGATCCATGTTGGGAGCAAATCTTGGATAGCCTTACCCACATTCATTAAGCCAAGCTGAAAAATAAAGACTTATAGATAGAAGACCTGATAGAGTACATGTGGTTAATGAATCTTCATTATGCTAACTTGGCCATGTTAATTGCAAGATGGCCTCAAAATGTGTTAGAGTAGTAGGTAGTAGTAGTCTATGCAATGTATGAGAAGGATTTTTCCAACAAAAAGGATGTATTATAGAAACTACATGTGACAACATCTAAACTAGAAATTGTCAAAGCCAACTACGAGGGCCAAAAAGATGTAAGAATGAACCTAGCATATCAAATGTCAAATTAACAAGAGCTAAGAAAGATGACCAAATCTTTTAAAGAAGATAGATGGCAATTTACTGCTTTGTACATGAAGGCCAACAACATGTTTTTGCAGCTACCATGTCCATGGGATGTACCCACTCTATCCAACATCGCACAAGTATTAATAGTACATGACCCAATAAAAGAGGAATAAAAGATTCACACACACCTAAATAGATACTAATTCAAAAAGTCTAATGACAAAGGGAAGTTGCCAATGGAAGAGACTCCATTGCCTAGAACATGAGCTACATCAAGCTACTCCAAGTTTTATTTTATTTTATTTCATCTTATCATGTAACTTTGCCAGTTTGTAAACACCACTAAAAAACTCAAAGTCATGTAAATAGTCATGTATTGTCAAATCTACCTCCAAATTTTTAAAAGGACTCTATCCTCATTTTTCTTAACTTGAGGATGAGTTTCTAGTCACTCATGAAGGTATGATAAAAGTCAATTTTTTTTGTGATGTGATATCATATCTACGATATCATTGCAATGATTACATAGATACGATGTCATGGTACATGCTACATCATTGTTGATGAAATGTCTCAAGATGCATGCAGCCCTATAAATACTAGTACTTGGATGTACAATCAATATCTTTTCATTTTACCCTTAGCGTGATTCTTGTACTTTTTTCTAGTCTTAGCGATAGAGTGAATGCCCACAATGTAATGTTTGGTATTTGTCAGGTGTCTTTATTCATGTGAATTGTACTTGGACATAGTTTATGATGGTATTAAAGATCAAGACTACTTTCCATCATTAGAGCATTCCCTTACTTTCATTTCTTTACATAGCATAATCTTTATGATTTTCTTAGTTAATAATTTACATTTCAAGTGCTTTGCTTTATATGACACTATTAAGCGAAATGGATATAACTAGTTTTAAGCACTAAGTGTAGTTATCTAGTAACCCAGTAGTGGCATTACTTGGTTCACCTAGTAGTAATTCCACTTGGTAATCCTAGCAGTAGCTACACAAATCCAAAGCATGTATGATAGACTAGGACCAAATGTCCATTGCATTAGGCTAAGATAGATTTATGTTTTCTTAGTAAACTAAACTTAGAATTATACTTTCAATCATGTTTACTTTAGGAGCACTTAGAGCATATCAACATTAGTTAATCATATGCCTTACTATTAGCTAAATCATACACTTGAACTTTACTAGCTTAAAGTGGGAAGACAACAATCTCAAACTTAACATCAATTACTAGCATAATTACATTGTTCATTCATGGATTACAATCTAGTCACATGCTAGCACTAATGACTTGTATGGTAAAGTGTTGGGATACTTCACTGTTCATCAACTAAGTGCATTTTATCTTTTTATTTTGAAATATTTTGATTTATATGTTCTTGTAATTTTCTAATTTATTGAACACTTTTTCAATTATTTCTAACTTTTTAGTTCTTCATATGTTTTCCATTTCTTTGTATTTACTATTTCTTCTATAATTTTTTAATTTGTTTAAGTTATTTTAAAATTTTCATTAATAAATTATCACTTATATGTAAAAGAAAAAGTTGTTATTTATATTATTTTCTATACTATTAGAATATTAGAAGAACAATTGTGCAAAAGTAGTGATATAACATCACTCATCCTCTTATGTCTATAAGTAAAAGATTCTTATCATGAAAGTAAGATGGTTCTTTTCACACAATAATTAAAAATGAACCCATGATCATTATGCCTTGATGAAAGGGAAAATGACTAAGATGAATTAGAAAAAAATATGACATCAAGGAGATTTTTTGATTCATTAGAATTCTTCTATGAGTTTAACTAATTCATTTGATTATACAATCATTCATGTTTTAATTGTCTTTGAAATGTCTTTTTTCTAAAAGTTGTTATTGTACTATGGTGCAAGAAAGACATGCAACCCATGCTTGAAGGTAATATTTTGATGAGGATAAAAAATAATGAATTAACTGGTTTATCTATATATTTATAATATATATCCATTATTTGGCCCATAGAATATTTTATATTTTTTAAATTAATAAAATATCAATTTAATCACTTAGAATTTATTTTCATGTTAAAAACAAAAATTAAAATCAATGTACTTTATCTCAACCAAAATATTAATTTTGTGAAAATGCCATCTTGTAACTAAACATCATGATGATAACTATTTATTTACATTGACAAATTCTTACGAGTAATTCATCCTTAGCATTATGATGATAAAATTATTAAATTATTTTACCATGAGCATAGAGGACTCTCTTGGATAGGGCTAGTACTTAGCCTCTTGGCAAAAACTAAATTAGGGTACCACTTGGAAGACATGTGATCCATTCTTAAAGGCATCCCTCTAACTAATGGCCAAGATCCATAATTCACATATCTCTAATTAGTAACTAATTATGTTATGCACTTACTACATGTTTTCCAATTTCTCCTTGCTAAGTGATAGTGTTTTCATCTAGTTATGGTTGGTCTCATAGTGATGGACCTAGAATGACACAATGTGATGTCACTAGTAGTCATATGGACTTAGTTTGAAATCCAAACAAATAGGTATGATGGTCATTTTAACTACACCTAACATAAAGAATTCATTATGAATATGGTAAGGAACCTCAAGTCCTAATCTCTACAAACATTTATCATTCCATTTCATCTTAGTAACATACTCAATTATGTGATTGATAACTTTTATGTAGTATAGTGTAGAATCCCAACGATAATGGTTACATGATTGTTGGAATGTGAAAATAATTGATAATTGATTTTCTAGGTGATGAGTGGCAAGGTACCCCTACACTCAAATATACAAATACAAGTGTCTCACACGTGATCCGGTCGAACTCCAAGGACTAAGTGCTTACACGCCCTAATGTAACACTTAAAGTTAATCAATCGTTGTCTTCCCAAACTTACTTGTATTGCCACGGTTGTATGGTTAAGTAATTTTGAGGTATATGATTTTTATGTCTTTTATCTTTTTAATGCCTTATGTTTATGAGAAAAGGGTGAAGAGACTAAATTACTAACTTTCATTAACTAAGTTCTAATTATCCTAGCACCAGTATTTGTTTCCACTTGTCGTACACACCCTAAACCAATGCAACACTACTGGCATTACCAAATGCTACTCATTACTGGGTTACCAAGCACTACACACATGCTCTAAGTAGTTATACTAAATGCACTTAATTAGGAGAGTTAAGGGTTGAGAGAGATTAATTATCTAGGAAAACAATTAAGCATTTAACACTAATTAATGCCTATTTAGCTTAGTCCACATGCTACAAGGTTTATTAGAAAGTTGGTCTTTATTTCCATACAAAAATGTGTGCTTAGGTACAATTTGCTCGAATAAAGATTTGTTCACTTTAAGATTCCTACTGTGGGCACATGGAAATTATTCTAACTTTGGAATGGTAAAACTACTATAGTTTGGCTAGGGGTCTAGATCTAGATGAGTAAACAAGGGAAAGTCGCATCTTATTTATAGACAAGGCGATGGGTTGTGATATCGCATACACGATATCGTGGCTCATCATACCCCCATGACTGAATGAAAACTCGTCCTCAAGTTCCTTACAAAATATTGGGAAGGTATGGGATTATTGACCTTGAATGAGACTAATGGTGAATGGGGTGACATGTGAAAAGATCATCATTACAAAACATGACAAAATTAGTGTTCATGACAACAAGACTGAACACTATACACATTTGACATCCAGCCTTATTTCGCAATTGCGAGAGAAGAGAGAAGAGAAAGAAAAAAAGAAGTCTATTCCTACCGACACCAAGATTGCGCTTTTTGTTGTTCATCCATAAGTGTACCATCAATCTCGTTCCTTGCATAACTGCTTCAGCACCAGTCCATTCCAAGTGTTCCCTCCAGATCCAATCCATTGTTGCATGGTAGCCATCTACACACACAACACATTCTTATATTAGCAAGGGTAAATGAATCACAATGTAATTGATACCTTGCCTCATTGTAAGGTCCATTGGATGAGTTGTGTTATGGCTAATACAAATCTGGAGAAATAATACTGGTGACTACCCGAGGTGTAGGGGTTAGGAGAAAATCAAAAAAAATTGGACCAAGACCCCCATGACTGAGAGCAAACCTCCAATAGTGAGAGAATGGAGAAAAAGAAGGAATAAGAAAGATGGAGAAAAAGAAACAACAGCAACACCGATAAAATGGATGTCAAAGATAGAGATGAACAAAATAAATGGTGATTGTGGAAATGTTTAAGGGAAAGAAATTAATGGATGCACCAAATAGGAATGCCAGTGGGTCCTCCCCAAAGTCGGTTCATGCCCTTAATGCCCTGACAATCCCACATTCAAAGAGTTCATAGGCTCTAGCAATGTCATTTGAAAGCAAGAGTTAAAGTCTTAACCACAAGAATTTACCAAAAAGAAAACGATGCATCAACCAAAATATGGACTACTGATACAACCAGCAATGAGGTGTATAATGGAGAAAGAATGATGGCAAGAAGAGAATGGAATGGAGTCTCAAAAATGAGGTGATGTATAGCCCCTTATGGATTAATGGTTAATGTAACTTACTAGATCTCATTCCAAATCCAACCTCAAACCAACCACATCCAGTGACTTCACATTAATACTTTTGGCCAATCCATCATCCAGAAGTAACATGAATGACTTCACCAAAGAGTCACCACCATTCCAACAAAATGAAAGAGGAGAAAGTAGGAAGCAAGAAGGGCCTTAGTTAGAGGAAACATGTTTATTTTAGTTTCATAACCAGTGCTTGTAGCTGAGGTGATTATTTCATCTAAGGGGTGTGCTTTGAAATCTCACTAATTTTTTTTTGTTTTCCGTGAGAACCACACCATGCAAAGACTTCTTATTTTTATTAGCTCAGCTTCTTGATAATGGAGAAACGTTAGAATGGTAAGTAAAACTCAAGAAGAAAACATCCAAGCACCCAAGAGAATGGCCAGCACAAGTGCATCAAATCCCCTTGAAGTCACACCCTTTTCAATCCTTGAGTTCTTCTTTAATTTGAGAAATGCCCAATCACTGATTTGTTGATAGTTCTTATTGTTGAGCAAGGGACTGTACAGTTCCAAGCCAAGAGAGACCATAGAAATTTATGGATGTATGGATGAAGTGGACTCATTACCTGCTATATCAAAAAGAACCATACCTTAGTATCAACATCATAACTCAAAGGTAAAAACCAAACATTAGCAATCAATGGAATATAGTTCATACCATCTTAGGAGCACTTATTAGGTGACAAACTAAACAAAATAAAAAATAAATAAACACACGAATAAGAAAAAAAGTATGAACGATGTTACAAAACAAAAACAAGACAAGTTAAAGAAATTTGTAAAACAAAAATGTGTAAAACAAAAACTTAAAAAGAAACTGAGGGCCTCAAATGATCAGCATAGGTGGCCATCTCCCCCATGACTGAGTTGAAAGGGAGAGATCCAAAATAATGAGCGAGGTCATCCTTTCTTCGATGTGCCATGTGCATAAACCGTTCTAGGTTCATGATAAGGTTTGGTCTATTGCACATAGACTAGTATTCTTCTATTGGAGTTCTCGTTTGGATTTTTTAGGAGTTTCCAACTTCCTTCAATTGGTGTTTTCAAGTTAAGGGTTGGAAGTTGGCGACACTCATGCTCCAGTGCATCTATGCTTTCAATGTGTATACACGTTGTTCCCTTAGTTAGTTCCATGTATATTGGTGAGTTTCTCTCTTGATTATCTATCAACCACTGGGTGTTTTCTTGTTGTGTGGTTGCTACATACAGGCACCTTTGTATGTTAACTTCTGGTGTACAATGGTTGCATGCAGATAATGCTAAACATTCTCATATGCAATCACACCCTATATTACTGTATGTGATGCATGGAACTTTCTTCTTCTTGATCTTCCCACAAGTGTTTTTCTTAGATATTTCTAGGGAAAGATCACGGATTCCTAGGAATGCATTCATGGTACTTAGCCATGCCCTCCCCATTATTATTGGGAAGTTCCCTTTGTCATTGTTGACTTGTATCACTAGGAAATCAATTGGGTATGACCAACCACATCCAGTGGTAACGATGTCCTCCACCAGTCCCAAGGGAACAGTGATGGACTAGTCAACTAGGTCTAAGCAAATATTGCTCTTCTTTAGTGGAGGTACGTTCTAGGCTTTATACATTTCTTGTGAGATCAAGTTGACTTCGGAACCTGAGTCTAGAAGAGCTTTACAAGGTTCATTTCCAGAGACTTGGAGATAAATTAAAGGGCTTCCAGGATCAGAGAATTTCCTGGGAAGGTGGCCCTCCTTAATCCAGTCGGTGACGGTATGTGTTAACATAACTATGTGTGTTGAGATCTATTTTTGATTTGAAGGGAGATTTGAAGCCTTATTTGGTGGAGAAGCATTTGGAGGCTCAACTGCTTGTGGTTGTGAGAGCTTGTTTGGAATTTTGGTTCTGAAGAAAGTTCTTCTCTTTGTACGGTTGTTAGAACTAGTAGTGGGTTGAAGGTTTACAGCTCTTGTAGCATTGCGTTGTTGTAGTTGAGTGGAGAGTTTCCCTTGCATTTCTGGAGTAGGTGGTAGTGGAGCTATCAGTGTGAGAGTTGCAGATGGATTTGGAGGATGGTATGTATGTGGTGTGTCTCTTCCAAGAGAAGGAGTCCTATAGTACTCCTAAGCTTGGTAGTGACATTGTGGGGTCATGTGACCAATAGAGTCACATGGAGAGATTGGCTGCTGCATGTAGTAGCCATATGGATCCGATTGTCGGTAAGGGTATTGTTGCCTCGGTGGTGGCATCCCCCATGACTATGGGTATTACCACTACTAGTGTTGCTCAATAGGTTGTGGTGGAGTTCCACTTGGATAATACATTATCGGTTGATGGAACTGCCTCAGGTTACGTTGGGGATAAGGTAACTATCAAGGTGCTTGCCATTTGTTGAGTCATGGGTTAAGTTCATACATCCCAGACTCTTATAGATGTGAGATTACTGGGCAACATCCCTTAGGATGGTCATACTAGCATATCTCACATCCATCATCATTGTCTGTCTCAGAATCCACAACCTCTTTTGTGATAGCCATTTTACCCTTACCTTTGTTACGTGCATGGTCCAAATCCCTCTTTTTCTTTTTATCATAGTCACTACTTCACTCCTTAGACTCCTTTATGATTTTGAGAATGGTTTCAAATCTACTATCTACGGAATCCAACATTTGGTCTACCTTAGCCAACACTTCTATTGTTAATTTTTGGAGTGGCAATGTTTTCCTATTCACCAACTCTTCAAGTGGTGACTCTTCCTCCTCCTCACAGAATCTTACTCCCCTTTTTCAAAGGCAAGGATCGCGGTTGTACTCTTCTGCACTTTCTCTCTTACGTAGCTCTCCTTCTTCCATAGTTACTTGCTCCAGAAATCTATGGATTTGATGAGACCTAAGCTCTGATAATCTCCCTTGGGCATACGTTCTAAGGGTTCTCTTAGTTTCATGCCTAATTCAATCTACGAGATGTTGTAGTTGATCCTGCTACGAGTAACCATGAACAGGGAAATGATGTAATAGTGCATAGTATTAGCCCATGGCAGTAGCCAAGGGTTCATGAGTTCCCTACTTCAATCCTTGGATTTTCTTTCACAAGTTGAACACCCAAGAGTATGTTTAATACTTATCATTAAACAATTTTAGCATCGTACTCCACCTTCAAATGGATTCCGGTTCTAAGAACTGGTACTAGCTTTCTGCTTCTTTTACCAGTGTCCTTGGAAATAGCTTTAGATTTTGCCACTCGTTCTCAATGTTTTGCAAGGCACATGCATCGTGAAATTCTTGTAAGTGGTTCTAAGGATCAGCATTCTATCCCCCCTCAAATCGTAGAATATTATTCATGTCTAGTCTCTTGATCCTACTATCTTTTTGGTTCCTTGTAGGAATTCTAACAGCCTTTGTGATGTATAACATGCTTCAAGTTGCAAGTAGGGGTTCTTCGTGGTCATTTCTTTCGTAGTGTCTGTGATGTCTACGCGGTTCCCTACTTTCCCTTCTTCCATGCTGTGATTCCCTAGAATGCCCTCGTCCTTGCTCTCGACTCTCTCATTGAGGTTTCTTAGTTTGCTTACCCTTATCCTCACGATGTGGTTCCTTATGACTGTGTTCTGATGTTGAAGGAGAGGGTGAATGTAATAATGAAGGTGAAGAAGAAGGAGAACCATCGCCATGATGATGTTTCCTACCCTCTCTTCGATGATCTCGACCCCGATTGTGATGATGATTAGAACGTCCATCCTTATCATGTGTTTTTGTTCCCTCGTTGAACATTTGGTGTTCGTGGGGATCAAAACCAAGGTTATGAATAGTGTAATGAAAGTTTTGATACACCACCTCCTCACCATCATTAGGAGGGAAAACATCATTTTGTGGAGAACCTATTTCATTGAAATAGGTTCACCACCCTCAATTTTGCTTAAAATGGGTGGAGCGTTATGGGGTCCTTTGCCCTTCAACAATGTATAGTATCTCTCCTGTTCCAGGTCCCATTGTCGTTGCACTTCTATGGGATGGTAGTCCCTTGAGTTGTAATCGCATGCAATGTACTCAGCGTATAATTGTGACATGCTGATTCATGCAAGGGCATGAAGGAGCATGTTGGGGCCTGCTCTTTCTGGAGGCAACACTATGTTACCCTCCAAGTCTCTCCAACACAGTTGTTCATCTTGATGGAAGAAAAAGGTAAATTTAGGTATATATTCATCATGATGAATATATACCACACTAAATTGTTGAGGAACTAGGAATTCTTGGTTATGTGTGTTGTGTCGTCAACTGCCTCTAGTGTTGTTCCTAGGCGGTGAATTGCTTTTGTGTGAAGAAGAAGACATTTTAGTCTTATTCGGCATGTTGTTTACTGTTATCTTATTTTTCTTATGGTCAACCCTTAGGGTTCATTCTAGCTCAAAACAATGTGAATCATTTCCTATGTTCTATGTAGTGCACAAACAACTAAGTCCTTGGCAACGACACCAATGATGAGTGGCAAGGTACCCCATACACTCAACCATACGAATATGAGTGTCTCACTCACTATCTGGTCGAACTCCAAGGACCAAGTTCTTACGCACCCTAATGGAATACTTAAGGTTAATCAATCATTATCTTCCTAAACTTACTTGTATTTTCACGGTTGTATAGTTAAGTAAGTTTGAGGTATATGATTTTTATGTCTTTTATCTTTTTAATGCCTTATGCTAAGAGGAAAGGGTGAAGATACTAAATGACTAACTTTCATTGACAAAGTTCTAATTATCCTAGCACCAGTATCTGTTCCCACTTGCTGTACACACCCTAAACTAGTGCAATGCTATTGGCATTACCAAACGCTACTCATTACTGGGTTACCAAGTGTTACACATGTGCTCAAAGCAATCGTACTGAATGCATTTAATTAGGAGAGTTAAGGGTTGAGAGAGATTAATTCTCTAGGAAAGCAATTAAGCATTTAACACTAATTAATTCCTATTTAGCTTAGTCCACATGCTACAAGGTTTATCAAAAAGTTCCTCTTTATTTCCGTACACAAATATGTGCCCAAGCACAATTTGCTCTAATAAAGATCCCTTCACTTTAAGACTCCTACTATGGGCACATGGAAATTATTCTAACTCTGGAATGGTAAAACTACTATAGTTTGGCTAAGGGTCTAGATCTAGATGAGTAAACAAGGGAAAGCCACCTCTTATTTATAGACAAGGTAATGAGATGTGATATCCTGTACGCAATATCACGGCTCATCACTAGGTATCTATGGATACCTTTTAAAATGTTTATATAACGATATTTGTAGGTAGAAGCCTACTATGGAAAGAACCCACTTATATAGCTCTTGACAATCTAGCCCATGAACCAATTCCATAAGTCCTAGACATCAAGTGTTGTTGCTTTACTATTATGCATTTTTTCTCATTTTTATGAAGATTTCCTATTAAAAACACTAATTCCTTTACATATTTAAGATTTTAAACTTTGCTAAATCATCATCCTACCTCATGCAAGATGTTCAAAATATCTTTATGATAGATGATCCCTTTTATCAGCTCTAATTTGATCCAAAAACCCAAAGCAAATCTCTCCATATTGCACCAATTTCTAAAAACAATTTCAAGCTTCAGTAACATCAAGACATAGTAATGTCAATGTAGTATAAAAATACTAAATGTACACAATAACTATTAACAAATTTTTTTTCATTTTTGCATTGAGAAAAAGTAGTTTTACCATTTCTTAGAGACAAAATCTTTCACTTTATGTAAGATTTTAAGCTCTATGTTGTAAGGGCACTAAATCTATGATTGAAAATCTTTCGAAACCATAATTTTTGAATCTCTAAATTATTTAATACTAAAAATGATCAAAATAACTTAAATTTAGAATAATCTATCTATCTTACAACCTCTAAAACATCCTACCATAGTCACACAGGGGTGTTAATGATAGAAGTGTCTAAACTTAAGATAATTTTAAGGAAGATACAAAACTAAATTCTTATAAAATCATTTTAAAAATAATAATTAATCATTAATGTGACTACAGATGTCATCAAAGAGAGTCTGAAAGGTTGTAGGTCCATCATAGCATAGGGAAAAGAGGCCATATGGAGAATGAGGATGTGCATAACAATAGGGATAAGAGCCTCGAAGCCACACATGCAACTAAATCCAAAAGAATCTAAAGTGGAACCTATAAATAAATTTCCACAAAGAAAATGGGATAATCAAAAAATGATAAATACTAAGATAGAGGCTTGCTCTCAAAATAACCTGTATTAAAGCTTTCCTAGAGAAGATCTAGATGAAGGGGGTCTAGAATTCTATGCTATAATAACTAAGTTTTAGATCCATATTAGAGTTTACGTCCCAAAAGATTTAAGAAGAATTGTAAGCATCTTCTTTATGACCTACCATTTCAACAAATGGAGAATGATACTAAGAATGGTATATCTATTTTGAAATAACTACTAGGAATATGCAATAGTCAAAATTTAAAAAATCACTATTTTCTACTCAATGGAGATCCTCACGAGGGCCCTCACGATTTCAAACATGGAAACCAAATTTGCAAAAGTATCAATTTATTTTGATACTAAGAGATAAAAATGGATACAAAGGTACTATGAAATCAATTTGAAGGAGTATGTAGAACTTAGATGAGAATAGATTAGTCACTCGGATGCCACTTGAGAATTGAGAACTTAGAAAGGGGGGTTAAATAAGTTCTAGTCAATGAAACCCAATTCTTGCACAACAAATGTACATGGTTCTCAAACTTTTATGTCTATACTTGGAGGGTCGAATCCTTACACACCTCCAGACTTTGTTTCTTATAAAATGTGGTTTTAAGCATACCACAACCTTTATAAAGTCTTGAGCTCTACTAGGGGTGATTTCTCTCAGAAACATACCCAACCCCTCCAGAACCCAACAAGCTCAAAGGATGCCTTCTCTCAAGAAGAACATCCAACCCCTTAGGGCTTACAATGAGAGATAGAAAGATTCAGAAGAAAATGAACTAAGCTTCTGATTCTTTGCTTTTTAACTCAACAAAACATTAAACAACTTAACAAATGATACAAAGATGAAGTACAAAATTTCTCAAAAGATGTATACAATAATTACTTAACTGAATAGTGCTTACTTTTTCCAAAAAGGTATCACTTTCTTTTATAGCTTTGTCAATACCATATGTCCATTGGAATTCATACAACAATTAGAAATGGCTATTTGAGATGTCTTCTATAAGCCAGAGATGCCTTACTATATTTTCCATCTTACAGGTGAGATGTCTCATTTGTCCTAAGACATCTTGAGTGAGACGTATTAATGTGATTTAAGATGTCTTGCCATAACTTAAGATGTCCACTATTTTGTAGAGACATCTTGCATGAGACCAAAGTTTCTTAGCTAAGACACCTTACCGTAGAGTAAGACATATTGTTAGACTCTAAGACAACTTCTTTCAAATTTGAGACATCTTGCATCCTAGTGATTCCCTCCAAATCCTCGCATTTTCTTATTAGACATTAGTATTCTAGTTTATCAATTCATGGTCTTGTCTTGTTCTTTTGACTATTTTTTATTCACCTTTCTTAAACCTTCAAAATCTTACAAGTATACTTACAAATTCTTCATTTTTCAAGGTTTTTACATACTAAAAGGTCAACAAAATTTTGCTAAATTTTCATTAAAGGTTAGATTCTTTTGCTCCTGAGCTGACGACAAAGATTTACTCACCACCACAACAGTAGCAACAACATTGCACCCACATTTCACAACTAATCCATTGTTATGATTCATTCTCAAGACTCAACTTGAAATATAAATCCAAGCCATGTCTTTTTGAAAACTTCTTATTTTGTGCTAGTTGTCATGTAAGAATGTAAGACACAATAAAAACTTCTGCAATTTTCTAACTCTTACAAAAAGTTTTAAATATTACGCTATCTCAAGGTGTCATTGAAAGATTTAATAAATGTATTGCTTACCAAGTCACATCAAACTTTGACGCATTTGGCCGTTTCATTTCATGAGGTAAATATATACATGGCTGGCCATCAGTGGACATTGATGCGCACGTTTATCATACGATGATGCACTAATTTATGGTTACAAGTTACAACCAAACGCAAACTATGAGGAATAGTTTCATAAGATCATCGGTGTAGGGAAGGTAAGGTAAGGCCGGTATGTACCCATGTATGGGTCTTGAGTGGTGTTATTCCTTGTTTGGGTTTCATGCTACTGCATCACTTATATCTACCGTGTAGCTGCCTGCAAGAAAATATGAGCTGTAACTACGCTGAGGAGAAAGCGAGAATAAAGCCATAGCTCTGTTTGGGCCAAGATGTTACATAACTTTTTTTTAGCCTATGTAATAATGTTGCAAGTGGCTTTTTTCCGTACAACTATAGATTCATATGAGTATTATATGACTACAAGCCAGAACTAAGCTTGTACGCTTTTACTTGCCGATTTGAAACAGAGCTAATGGCAGACATTCATGCAGCTTTTATGTGTTCATTGTGTGGAATTTTCTCTGAAGAGGGTCTCTTTGCATTACAAACAAAAAATTGAAAGTGCACTCGCTGAAATTGTGTGATCTTTACCATGGGAGGGAGGGTTAGACAAGAAAAAAGAATGAGAATTTTGCCATTTGCTGAGCCAAGCAACCACATAAGATTTATTATATGCATTATTAGCAATACTATGTGATTTTTCTCATAACATCACAGTGTTGTTGTGTATGTGCATGAGGAATAATGTATCACTTGCTATATTTGTAAATGATAATAATCCTATGAAATAGTTGCAAAGTTGTGTCACAATAAAAATAATATTTATCATATATACAGTGACATTTGGAAGAGTTATATTATAGTGACATTTGTGAAATGCCCTTATTTTTAAAATATAAAACAAGAAAGGAATCAAAGTAGTAGGTTCATCTACTATTATTCACATTAAAATATTAAAAAGCTTATTTAAAATTGAAATATTTGTATAATTAATACTTTTAAGTTTACAACATATAAAATTAAAATTCTATATTTAAATATACATTTTAGAAAAAATAAAACTTCAATGTGTATAGCGTTTCTTTTATTAATTTTACTTATTTATTTTTATCTCGATTTATTATGATTTTCTAAAGTTGATTTATAAATAATGATGAATGATGTTGATGAATTGATGAAAGATTGATAAATTGATGATGAACTAGTGAACTTATGTGTGATTTAAATTCCCAAGTGATGCCTTGGATATATATATATGACAAGTGGGGCAAAGTTTACTAAAAATAATATAGTATAGCCCTAATAATAAAAAGCCTAAAAATTAAATATATATATGGATTGGGGCCAAAATAACATTACAACTACTCATCAATTTGAAAATTTCCTCTACTTTATTAAAAAAAATTTCTATTATATAATAAAAACAAAAATTATTATCTTCTACTCTTAAGAAACAAACAATCCCTTCTTATAGTGAAAGGTAATCTTCATTCTTCATCTCTATGTTTTCGTTTCTTTGTCATGTTTTGAATTCCTATAGATTCATTTAGGTACTTGATCCTTTGAGACAAAAGATTTTTTGTTAGTAAGTCAACAAGTTTCTCGTTTGAACCAATGTAAATGGGTTTAATGATTCCTTATTTCACTTTTTGCTTGATGAAATAGTACTTGATGTCAATGTTTTTGGACATTTTGTGACATAGTTTTGGGATAGTTGAATTGTTTTTGTATTATCACAATATAAATTTGTAGGGAGATCAACTTTGAATCCTAAGTATAAAAGAATTTTATTTAGCCAAACTATGTATTGGAGACATTCCTCCATGATAACAAATTTAACTTCACAAGTAGATAAGTTAATGAATCTTTGCTTCTTTGATTTTCAGTATATTGAAATTTTCCCATATATAATGAGAGCTTCTAATGTGTATTTTTTATCATCATTCTCTCCTACCAAATCTACATTTGAATCTACATGAAGCTCATTATTGTCACATCCCCATTCTCGAATGATGTTGTTGCCTAATGAAAGTGCCTTTTCATAAAAATTGTTATTATTATCTGATGGGACACGATATCGCGTCTGCCGTGATATCACATCCCCCACGATATCACGTATGCAATATCACGTCGTCCCCTGCGATATCATGTACGCAATATCACGGTGCGCCGCCAAGTCTATAAATAAGAGATGGCTCTCCCTTGTTTTTCAGTCTAGATCTAGACCCTTAGTGAAACTCTGATAGTTTTACCTCTCTAGAGATAGAATAATTTCCATGTGCCTGCAGTAGGAGCTCTAAAGTGAATGGATCTTTTTTCAAGCAAATATTNCGCAACGCTCGTATTCGTATGGTTGAGTGTAGGGGTACCTTGCCACTCATCATTAGTGTCGTTACCGGGGACTAAGTGTTTGTGCGCTAAGTAGAACATAGGAAATTATCCACATCATTAGAAGCTTAAACGAACCCTTAGGGTTAATTAGAAGAAAATTGAAATAATGGTTAATCAGCACATCAAATAAAATAACAATGTCTTCTTCTTCTCATATAAGCACTTCACCACCTATGGATCACACAAGAGACCATCGAAAATCTAACACACATAACCAAAATCTACTAGTTCCTCAGGAATTCAGTGTGGTATATATTCATCCCGATGAGTATATACCCAATTTTACCTTTATCCTCCATTAGGAGGAACAACTACGTCGGCATGACTTGCAAGGTAACATAGTGTTACCTCTAGATCGGCTAGTTCCTAACATGCTCCTTCATGCTCTGGCATAGATAGACATGACACAACTATATGTTGAATACATTGCAGAAGATTATAACACAAGGGACTACCATCCCACAGAAGTGCAATGTCAATAGAACTTGCGGCAGGAGAGTCACCACACATCGTTGAAGGGCAAAGGCCCCCGTAATGCTTCACCCGTCATAAGAGAAATTAGGGATGGTGAACCTATCTCAATAGGTTCTCCACAAGATGATGTTCCCCCTCCTAATGAGGGTGAGGAGGTGGGGTATCAGAACCTACACTCCACGATACACAACCCTTGTTCTGATTCCCATGAATATCAAGTGTTCACTGAGGGAACAAAAATACATGACAAGGATGGGCATTTTGATCATCATCACGATCGAGGCCGTAGTCACCAAAGAGAAGGTGAGAAGCATCATCATGATGATGGTTCTCCTTCTTCTTCTCCTTCATCACACCATTCACCCTCTCCTTCCACATCAGGACATAGTCACCAAGGGCATAATGGTGAGGATAAGGGTAAACAAAATGAGAACGCTCGACAAGAGAGTCGAGAGCGAGGACAAGGGCAGTCAAGAGAATCAAGGCATGAAGGAAGGGAAAGTAGGGAACAACATAGACATCATAGACTTCATGAGAGAGATGATCATGACAAACCCCTACTTGCCACCCGAAGTATGCTAGATATTACAGAGGCAGTTAGAATACCTACAAGGCATCAGAAGGATAGTTAGATCAAAAGATTAGATATGAATAATATCCCATGCTTCGAAGGGGGATACAATGCTGATCCACAAAATCATTTATAGGCATTCCACGATGCCTGGGCCTTGCAAAATATTGAGAACGAGTGGCATAAACTAAAGTTGTTTCCTAGGACACTCATAAAGGAAGCAGAGGGTTGGTACCGGTCCTTAAAGCCAGAAACCATTAGGAGATGGAGTACAATTTTAGAATTATTCAACAATAAACACTAAACGTACTCAAGAGTGTCTAACTTGTGTAAGCAGATCCAAGGATGGAAGCCGGGTACTCATGAACCCTTGGATGCTACCATTGGCCGATACTATGCATTGCTACATCGTTGCCTAGGCCATGGTTATGCACAACGGGATCAATTACGTCACCTCGTAGATGGGCTAAGACATGAGACTCGGAGAACCCTTGGGACTTATGTCCAAGGGAGATTATCTGAGCTTAGATCCCATGAAATTCATCAATTTTTGAAGCAAGTAGCTAAAGAAGAAGGGGAGCTATGGAAAAGAGAAAGCGTGGAAGAATATAACCATGATCCTTCCCTCTAAAAGAAGGGAGTGAGATTTTGCAATGAGGAGGATGAGTCACCAATCGAAGAGTTGGTGAATAGAAAAACCTTGCCACTTCAAAAGCTAACAACAGAAGTGTCAACTAAGGTAGATGAAATATGGAGCTCCTTAGATAGTAAAATTGAAACTGTCCTAAAAATCATAGAGGAGTCTAAGGAGGAACGAAGTAGTGACCACGATAAGAAAAAGCAGAGGGATTTATGCCATGCACATGACAAGGGTAAGGGAAAAATGACTATCTCCGATGAGGTTGTGGATTCTGACACAGACAATGATGGTGGATGTGAGATCTGCCAATATGACCATCCTAAGGGATGTTGTCCAATAATCTCGCATCTGCAAGAGTCTGGGGTGTATGCGCTCAACCCAAGACTTAATAGACGATAAGCACCCCGAAGGTTACCTTATTCCCAAGGTAACCCAAGGAAGTTCCATCAATCGTTAACATATTATCAAGGTGGGCCACCTTCCCAGGAAACTCTCTGACCCTGGAAGTCCCTTAATCTACCTCCAAGTCGTCAGGAACGAACCACATAAGGCTCTTCTTGACTCAGGTTTCGGAGTCAACTTAATCTCACAAGAAATGTATCAAGCCTGGAACCTGCCCCAACTCAAAAAGAGCAATATTCAACTAGAGCTAGCTGACTAGTCCCTCACCATTCCCTTGGGATTGGTGGAGGACATCATTACCACTGTGTGTGGTTGGTCATACCTAGCTGATTTCCTAGTAATAGAAGTCAACAGTAATAGAGGGGACTTCCTAATTATAATGGGGAGGCCATGGCTCAGCACCATCAACATGTGCCTATGGATCTGTGATTTTTCCTTGGAAATATCTAAGGAAAATATTTATGGAAAGATTGAGAAGAAGAAAGTTCTATGCATCACATATAGTGACTCAGAGGGTGATGACATGGAGGAATGCTCAGCATCGCCTTCATGCAACTGGTGTGCTCAAGAAACACGTATACAACAGTGCCTGTATGTAGCAACCACACAACCAGAGAACACCTAGTGGCTAATAGCTGATCAAGAAAGTAGCCCACCAACATGCATGAAACAAAATAAGGGAACTCATGGCCACAACGAACGCATAGATACATTGGAATATCAGCGTCGTTGACTTCCATCCCTTAATCTAAGAACATGAATTGGGAAAATTTGGACATTGTTATGAAATTTAAACAAACGCTCATTATTTTGGATCTCTCCCTTTCAATTTAGTCATGGGGGAGATGGCCACCTATGCTGATCCTTTAAGGCCCTCAGTTCTTTTAAATTTTTGTTTTACAAATTTTTTTAACTTTTCTTGTTTTAGTTTTACAACATTATTTACTCTTTTCCATTTCTTTGTATGAGTGTGTGTGTGTGTGTGTGTTATCCATCTTGTCAGGTTTGTCATTTAATAAGTGCTCTTCATGATGGTATGAATTGTTTCCTATTGATTGCAAATGTTTGGTTTTTACCTTTAAGTTATGATGTTGATACTAAGGTATGGTTCTTTTGATACGACAAGTAATGAGTTCTCTTAATCCATTCATCCACAAATTTCTATGATCTGTCTTGGCTTGGAATTGTATAGTCCCTTTCTCAATAATAAGAACTATAACGAATCGGTGACTGGGTATTTCTCAAACTAAGGAAGGACTCAAGAATTGAAAAGGGTATGACTTCAAGGGAACTTGATGCATTTGTGTTGGCCATTCTCTTGGGTGCTTGGATTTCTTCTTCTTGAGTTTTCTTACCGTTTTGATGTTACCCACTTATCAGGAAGCTAAGTAAATAAAAATAACAAAGTCTTTGCATGGTGCGGTTCTCATGCATAAACATACAAAAGAAAAGTGAGAATTTAAAGCACACCCCTTAGACAAAATAATCATTTGGGCCCTCTAACTAAGGCCCTTCTCGCTTCCCATTTTCTCCTCCTTCATTTCATTGGAATGGTGGTGGCTCTTTGAGGGATGCATTCTTGTTACTTCAAGTGGATGGATTGGCCAAATGCATTAATGTGAAGTCACCAGATGTGGTCGGTTTGAGGCCAAACTTGGAATAGGATATCCTGAGTCACATTAATTATTAAATATACAAGGGGCCATAAATCATCTTGTTCTTAAGATTCCATTCCATTATCTTCTTTCCCCATCTATTACCTCATTGCCGGTTGTATCAGTAGTCCATATCTTAGTGGATGCATCATTTTCTTTTTGGTAAATTCTTGTGGTTAAGACTTTAACTCTTGTTCCAAATGACATTCCCAGAGCTTATGGACTCTTTGAATGTGGTTTTGTCAAGGCATTAAGGGTATGAGCCTGCTTTGGGAGGACCCACTGGCATTCCTATTTGGTGCATTCGTTAAATTCTTTCCCTTAACATTTTTTGCAATCAATTTTATTTTGTTCATCTCCATCTTGACATCCATTTCATCGATGTTATAGTTGTCTCTTTTCCTCCATCTTTCTAGTTTCTTTTCCTTCTTCATTCTATCACTACCGGAGGTTCACTCTTAGTCATGAGGGTCCTAACCCAATTTTTTTGATTTCTCCTAACCCCTACACCTTCGATAGTCACCACTATTATATCTCCAAATCCATATCAGTCATACCACAACTCAGCCAATGGCCCTTTCACGAAAGCAAGGTATCAAATGCATTGTGATTCATTTACCCTTGCTAATATAAAGACTATGTTGTGTGTGCAGATGGTAACCATGCAACAATGGATTGGATCTGGAGGGAACACTTGGAATGGATTGATGCTAAAGCAGCTATGCAAGGAGAAAGATTGATAGTGTGCTTATGGATGGACAATGAAAGGCACAGTCTTGGCATTGGTAGCAGCAGACTTCTTCTCTCTTCTCTCTTCTCTCTCAGCTACCAAAGAAGGCCTGATGTCAAATGTATAAGATGTTCACTCTTGTTGTCATGAACAATAGTTTTGTTTTGTTCTATAATGATGATCCGTTCACATGTCATCTCATTCACCATTAGTTCCATTCAAGTCAATAATCTCATACCTTCCCAATATTTTGTTAGAAACTCAAGGATGAGTTTTTATTCAGTCATGGAGGTATGATGGGACGTGATATCACATGGGCCACAATATCATGTATGCGATATCGTGTCCACTGCGATATCGCGTTGTCCCTGCGATATTGCAGTGCGCTGCCAAGTCTATAAATAAGAGGCAGCTCTCCCTTGTTTCTCAATCTAGATCTAGACCCTTAGAGAAACTTTGGCAGTTTTACCTCTGCAAAGATAGAATAATTTCCATGTGCCCGCAGTAGGAGCTACAAAGTGAATAGATCTTTATTCGAGCAAATATTGTACCTAAACACAAGTTTGTGTGCAGAAATAAAGAAAATTTTTTGGGTAAACCTTGCAGTACATGGAATAGGCTAAATAGGACTTTATTTATTGTTATTTACTATTCATCATTTAATTGCTTTATTAGTTGGTTAAATCTCTCTCAACCCTTCTCCCGTAGTTAAGTGCATTTAGTACAACTGCTTCGAGCACGTGCGTTACGCTTGGTAATCCCAGTAACGAATAGCATTTGGTAGCCAAGGTTGCATTGGTTCAAGGTGTGAACGATAAGTGGGAATGGATGCTAATGCTAGGTTAATTAAGTTTTAGTTAGTTAAAGTTAGTTAATTAGTCTCTTCATCCTTCACCTCACTAGCATAGGAGATAAAACATAAAAACTATAAAAATCACATACCTCAGACTTACTTAACCATACAATCATGACAAATACAAGTAAGTTTGGGAAGACAACGAACAATTAACCTTAAGTGTTCCATGAGGCGTGTAGGCACTTAGTTTGCGGAGTTCGACCGGATCACGCGTGTAACGCTCATATTCGTATGGTTGAGTGTAGGGGTACCTCACCACTCATCATTATCGTAACAGGACCTAAAAGGGCAATTGTAATTAAGACTTGAAAGGGAATATTGTAATAATGAACATGTCTCTTAAGGTGGCCTTTGGGTGTTTAACCTAAGGCATTTATACCCAAGCTTAGAGATTGTGCCAGGCATGGGGTGATGGAGTTAGTATAGGAAATTCATAGGAGTTTAGTGAAGTAGGATAGGAAGTGGATTGGCCATTCCTTTGAGTCGAGCAATAGGCCTAACTGTGGTGGTAGTGTTAGATTGCCTCTAAGGGATAGATTCCAAAGGAAGAAAACCCCAAGGAATACTCTTAGACCATGATCCAGATACACTATGTCATATCAATAAAGCATTCTTTTCTCTCTCTTTCTACATTTTCTCTATTATTTCCTTTACGTATAATGTCAAATATTACATATATTTGACATTTCGTATATCATATTCTTATGCATAATGTCAAATATAACATATATTTGATATTTGTCATGACATCCATGAACAGGATGTCATAATTGGTATCGAAGCAAACCACAACCCAAGGGCCATTCAGAACCATGGATTGACTATAACTTGATGATAAACCATGGATCCATGAACTAGGAAGAATCATGGATCACCAACCAACAAAATTCTTTCATGGATATCACTGATAGACAAATATATGATTACACCTCATCAAGATTCATCAATTGCAAAAGATGTTGGTAAAATAAGAATACACTGGTCTAGGTAACTCTTACCCATCTTAATACTTTAAATATTAATTGATTAATGTCTTTGTTAAGTTTTTCCAAAAACTTTAGTAACCATGACCTAAATTAATCTTGTTTTGTTGAAACTCATTATCCTAAGTAACTTAAAGTCATTTATAAGTCATCATGTCTTCCGTACATAAACCTAGTAATGTTGATTTTGTAAAATAAGCTAGTTAGACCTTTCAAGATATTAAAACTTCAACTACATTTTTGAACCCTAACATGATGGCCAATGCATAGTAATTATCAAGATGATTCCAATGGTAGAAATTTCATCTTGATTGGATTTATGGTTTGAGAGATATTGTTCTTCAAAGTTTCTTGTTATACATACATTAAAATAATATTAAATTATTATTTTAAAAAATTAATTAAAATTTTATTATCGAGAATCAACCTAGAATTTTCATTTAACAACACCAAACCTCTACCCTATCATTGGCCAAACCACCACATCAATCATTGAGGCAAGGTAGAATAAAATATTAATAAAAGGCTATCAAAAAAATTTTGCAGGATGTGTTGCCCTCAATGGATGTCAATGCATTGCTTGCCTTGACCACACCTATAACATTGCCTTCAATTAGTGCCTACTGCCATCATCTATAGCAGCTCACCATCCTTTTGACCTTATAGCCTTTGCTACTATAAAAATAGAGATAAAGAAAACATTAAATTAAATTAAAATATATATAAATGAAGGAGAGCAGGAGGTCATGGGTTCAAAACCCACCTCCCAACCCCCCCAAATAATTTNTTAGCACCATCCATAACAACTCATTGTGGGCACCATGAACACTAACAACACCATTCAAAATAGCCTATCATGAAAACTACGAGCTTCAATAGCACTGTTCATAATGGTCCATCCGGGGCACTGACAGCACCATTTATAATGATCCATTGCGAGCACCGTGGGCACTGATGGTGTTATTCATAATAGCTCATCTTGGCATTTGTGGTCACTAACAGCCTACCATCATGATGGGAAAATTCTCCATTAGTAATGGAAAATTTGAAATTTCTATTAATTGATGGATTCATTTTTCAACATATGAATAGTCCTTTCCAACATTTTTCACCCTTCTAAACTCAATGATGAGGTTATCTTTATCATTTGGGTACCCAATCATTTGATAATATCATGAAACTATGCCTTAAAAGTTGACAACATAAGGATGACTAATCATGCTTTGTTGGTAAAATAACATTTGTAGATAGCCTTAAGATCCCTATGGCATGTCATTAGTTATATTGAAGGAGTGAGTGTCTTTAAGGAGAGTAGAAAACTTGTTAAGAATTCGATGATATAAGTATATATTACTAAAATTAGATGATGTAGTTATATATTGCTAAAATTAGATAATATAGTATTGATGTATTAGTATCAATTCAGTTCATGATTAGTTAGAGAATCAATTGATAATTGGTTGATGAAATAGAATAATATTCAATGATGTAGATTAATTTGGCCTACAACTAAAGCATATGGCTAAATAGCATGGAGACTCAATGTTCAACAAGGTGTATGTACCTATAAAGAGAAATGATTTAGAGGAAAATCTAAGAATGAGAATGAAAGTTTCAACATACAATGTGCTTGTAAGATCCTTAGTGAGTGAGAAACAACAATCACTATGTCCATCATGGGCCTTGGATTGGTATGAATACCCATAGCCATGCATTTTAGCAAAGTTACAAGATTTGGATGATAATGTTTTATGCCTAAAAGAAGTTTTACCATGGGAGTTTCTATACCAATTCCAACCAAATTTGGAAAAGATAGGATATAGAGGTATTTACAAGCAAAAAGGTTCGTATGGGAGTTTTTATTTTGAGCCATACAGATTAGCATATTGTAGAAATCACAACATGGATGGGTGCATGAGTTTTATAAAGAAGTCAAGTTTGAATTGGTACAAAGATATGAGTGAATTTTAGAAAATATGATTTTTGAAATTTCAAAACTTCAAGTGATGGAAAAGAAAGAATAGTCAATATTTCAGAAAAATCACATAACTTTGATAGTGATTCTAAAAGTTCATCTATTAGGAAGATGTGTATGCATGGTTCACACACATTTGGTTTCCAAATCAACATGTTCAAATGTTAGACTATGTCAAGGAGCATACTTGATTAAGCAAATAGAAGAAAGTTTAAAGAATAAGTTATTCCTAAGTTATACTGGTCTNAATGTGTAAAGGAACCCTTGGAAGATAAACCTAAATGGAAGAAGATGTTTCCATCAATTCAACATGCAATTTGATTAGCTAGTGCATATTTTGCTAACTTTGAATCTTCAATAAATAAATCAAATCTCAAAATTTAGGAACAAATGATGTTGATGGATAGTGCTCATCAAGAACCATAGTTCACCAATTTTTCTACTATGATAATAAGGATGGATCAACAACATTCTTCATTGACACTTTAGATTATATTTGGTATGATGTTTGATTTTTCCAAGTTACCAAGTTACTAGAGTTAATTTCTAAACAAGAGGTGGAGAAGAATCAAGATCAAGCCTTGCCATTCTAAACAAAACCATATGATCAAATATGACTTATGGCAGAATTACAATTACTCCTATCAATTCATAATATTGATCAAGATCAGGAAGTATCTCACACTTACTTTTATTTATAATCTTATTATTTTCTTCGTTGTTTAATTTATATCTTAATTAGTTAAGGAAAATATCTAAGGCAATGAAAGTTGGGAATAAATAATTTTCTCTACCTTCACTTGGATAACTACATACAAGTTGCACATTATGTGATCTTGGTTAGGACTAGTGATTGGTGGTTGGTAGATCTTTAATTCACTTCTTATCATTATCTTAGAAAATGAAGTAAGTATTAAGAAAGTAATATTTAATTTTCCATGTATATTCTTCTTAGATATATCTTGTTTGTGAAAAAAGCAAGAAATATCTATAGGCTCAAAGGAGAAGTCAAATTATTGGAGCATTAAAGCATAACAAAAGCATTAGAGGTGGAAAAAGATAGTGAACAAAGACTTATTGAAGGACGAACAAAATCAAAGAAGGGTAGATTGTCACATCCCCATTTCCAAATGATTCTATTGCCTAATGAAGATTATGCCTCTTCATAACAAGTTTTATTATTATCATAATAGGACCCAAAAGGGCAATTGTAATTAAGTCCTAAAAGGGCATATTGTAATAATGGACATGTCTCTTGAAGTAACCTTTGGGGATTTGACCTAAGGGATTTATACCTAGGCTTAGAGGTCATGCTAGGCATGGGGTGGCAAAGCTAGTATAGGAAAGTCATAGGATCAGAGTGAAGTAGGACAAGAAGTGGACTAGCCATCCCTTCTAGTCAAGTATAGGCCTAACCATGGTGGGAATTCTAGATTGCCTCTAAGGGATAGATGTCAAAGGAAGAAAACCCCAATGAATACTCTTAGACAATGATCCAAATACACTATGTCATATCAATAAAATATTCTTTTCTCTCTCCTTCTACACTTTCTCTATTATTTCTTTTATGTATAATGTTGAATGTTACATATATTTGACATTTAGTATATCATATTCTTATGCATAATTTATATTTGATGTTTTCCATGACACCTAAGAATGGGATGTCACAATTATCTCCTTTATTAAATTGAATTCCAAATTTGCAAGCTTTTTACATACTTAAGGAGATGCACAAGTGCTTGTATATGAGATTGTCTTAGTTCTTGCATAAATTTGGATAACTATGATGTTGCATATTCTAAATCTAGTTTGGTGTGGCAGAGAAACAAAAGTGATCCAATCATGATTCTATACATGGTTGCATTTATGAGAGGAGTTTTATCTTTGCTTATTAAATTTAAATTATATGGAAAAGGAGTGCTAATTGATTTTTCATTCTTTACATTAAATTTTTCAATGATGGAATTTGTATATTTAGTTTGATGAATCTTCATTTCTTCCTTATCTTAATTCACTTCAATTCTAATGAGTGGAAAGGTACCCCTTATGCCCAACCATATAAATCACAAATGTTCATGCATAATTTGGTCAAATTCTATGGATGGGACTAGCTGTGCATCTAGATTGTTAAGCATTGATTGTAGTTTGCTATCTTCCCACTTGAACTAATGGTAGCTATGTCACATATGGTTTAGTCCAAAGTGAGGCATATTATTCTTGATGTTCTTTCAGTCTTATGCTACTTCTAATGATAATAGAGAAATTAGTTACTTAATCAAATTAACAACATAAAGATCAAGTCTAAAATAGCTTATAGGTGATGAGTATCCATTCCTAGCTTACTATACACATCTTGAACACACGTATCCACTATTGAGATTATCAAGTGTTATGATACTAGGAAAACCAAATAATAATGCTATTAGGATTACCAAGCAAATATGTGTTTATGCTCAAAACTAGTCTCACTTATTCCACCAATTCATTAACATGCATGGAAATGTAAACATTAACTATCTACATGAAACATAAATTGTATGGAAAGTAAATTTAATCTAAGTCAAAGTGCTACAATGAATAAGAATCAATCTTGATCTTATTATTGTTCATGGAATGTGTCTAGGTACATTGTTAGCCAAATAAGATGTTGTACAACTAACTCAAATCCACACTGTGGTCACTCACTAATTGTTCTCTAAGACTACAGAATAAGACTATAAGAGTTTGACTACTCTATTATCCAAAGAATGTGAATACATAGTAGACACACGTGTATTTATAGGTGAAGAATAGATGCTACATTGATGGGGCCCCATAAATGAATCAAATGCTACATTGACTTGGCTCCATCAATAGGGACACACCACATCAATGGGGGCTTATTGATGTGACACTTTGATACTTCATCATACCCCCACAACTAAATGAAAACTCATCCTTGAGTAAATAGGAGAGGACCAAGATTTCCTTACAAAAATTGGGAATGATGGGATTATTAACTGACGCTAAATACTGATTGACTCTAAGTATCACATTATAAAATTTTATTCAAGTTGATGCATTACAAGATGATGAAATGACTGCATAGAATTGAAAATTATGAAATTTGCAAAGATCTTTTAAAAGTCTGTTGAAGATTATTCTTCTTATTGTTGCAAGTGATGGCAGACTTCCAACCATGATTGTAATGTCCAACCATGGTGATGAGTGGTGAGATACCCCTACACTCAACCATATGAATATGAGCATAGCATGCACGATCTAGTCGAATAAGGGGAAGCTGCCTCTTATTTATAGATATGACGGTGCACCGCGATATCACGTACACGATATCGCAGGGAAGATGTGATATCACGACTACCGCAATATCGTGGCCCATGTGATATCGTGTTCCATCATACCCCCATGACTAAATGGAAACTCATCCTCAAGTTCATTACAATAATATCAGGTAGGTATGGGATTATTGAGGGAATGGAACTAATGGGATGACATGTGAATGGATCATCATTACAAGACACAACAGACTAGTGTTGATGACAACAAGGGTGAACACCTTATTACATTGACATCAAGCCTCATTTGGCAGCTAAGAGAAAAGAGAAGAGAGAAGAGGAGAGAAAAGGAGAGAAGAAGTCTTGCTACTACCAATGCCCAGATTGCACCTTTCATTGTCCATCCGTAAGCACATCATCAAACTTGCTCCTTGCATAGCTACTTTTAGCACTACTCCATTCTAAGTGCTCCTTCCAGATCTGGTCCATTATTGCATGATTGCCATCTACACACACAACACAGTCGTATATTAGTAAGGGTAAATGAATTTCAATGTGGGTAATACCTTGTTTTGGTGTAAGTCCATTGGCTAAGTTGTGGTATAGCTGATTACAGATCTGGAGATGTAGAAATGATGATTACAGAAGGTGTAGGGGTTAGGAGAAGATCGAAAAAAAGTGGGCCCCATACCCCCATGACTAATCGCGAGCCTTTGGTAGTGAGAGAATGGAGAAAGAATAAGAACAAGAAAGAGGAAGAAAAAGAGACAACTAGGACATCAATAAAATTGATGTATAGATGGAAATGAACAAAATAAAATTAATTGCAAAATGTTAAGGGAAAGAATTTAATTGGTGCACCAAATAGGAATGTCAATGGGTCCTCCCCAAAGTAGGCTCATGCCCTTAATGCCCTAACACACCCACATTCAAAGAGTCTGTAGGCTCTGGGAATGTCTTTTAGAACAAGAGTTAAAGTCTTAACCATAAGAATTTACCAAAAAGAAAACAATTGGCAATAACATGAATAGTGGAGAGAAGGGTGGAGAGAAGAGAATGGAATGGAATCCCAAGGACAAGGTGGTGTACAGCCCCTTGTGTGTAGCATGATTAATGTGACTTGGAAAATCTCATTCCAACTCTAGCCTCAAACCAACCACATCCAATGACTTCGTAGCAACGCACTTGGCCAAACCATCCACTTGAATAACAAGAATGCATCTCCAAAGAGCCACCACCATTCTAACGAAACAAAGGATAGAATAGGAAGCGAGAAGGGCCTTAGTTAGAGGGAATAGTTTTGGTTCCATAACCAATGCTTGTAGCCCAAGTTTATTTCATTTAAGGGGTGTGCTTTGAATTCTCACGTTTTTTATTTTTTTCTTTTTTTTTGTTTTTTGTTTTTGTGTGTGAGAACCACACCATGCAAAGACTTCTTATTTTTATTGTCTTAGATTCCGATAATTGGGTAACATCGGAACGGCAAGAAAACTCAAGAATAAAGCATCCAAGCACCCAAGAGAATGGCCAACACAAATGAATCAAGTTCCCTTGAAGTCACACCCTTTTCAAACCTTGAGTCCTTCCTTAGTTTGAGAAGTAACCCATCATCGATTCATTAAAGTTCTTATTAGAAAGGGGATTGTACATTTCCAAGCCAAGAGAAACCATAGACTTTGGTGGATGGACGGATGCAGTGGACTCATTGCCTACCATATCAAAAGAACATACCTTAGTGTCAACATTGTAACTTAAAGGTAAAAACCAAACATTAGCAATCAATGAAAAATAGTTCATACCATCGTGAAGAATACTTATTAGGTGACAAACTTACATGGTGGATTACATGCACACACAAAATGAAAAAGTATAACAATGTTGTAAAACAAAAACAAGAAAAGTTAAAGAAATTTTTAAAACAAAAATGTGTAAGACAAAAATGTGTAAAATAAATATGTGTAAAACAAATATGTGTAAAACAAAAATCTGTAAAACAGAAACTTGTAAAACAAAAATGTGTAAAACAAAAACTAAAAAGAATTGAGGGCCTCCAATGGTTAGCATAGGTGGCCATCTCCCACATGACTAAATTTTAAGGGAGAGATCCGAAATAATGAACATCTATTTGAATTTCATAAAAGTGCCCAACTTCTTCCCATTGATGTTTTTAGGTTGAGGGGTGGAAGTTGGTGACTCTCATATTCTAATGTGTCTATTCCTTCATTGTTAGCATGAGTTTCCTTAGTTCGTTCTATGCATATTAGTTTGCTCTTCCTAGTAGCTGTCAACCATGGGGTGTCTACTACTAGTATGGTTGCTACATACAGGCACCTTTGAAGTTTTGTTTCTTGGGCACACCGATCACATGGAAGCAATGCTGAATATTCTTCCATGTTATCATCCTCTGTGTCACTATATGTGATGCATGGAACTTTCTTCTTCTCAATATTTCCATAAATATTTATCTTAGATATCTGCAAGGAAATATCGCGAATCCCTATGTACACATCTACTGTACTTAGCCATGGCCTTCCCATTATAATTGGGAAGCCCCCTTCGTTGTTGTTGATTTCAATCACTAGAAAATCGGCTGGGTAAGACCATCCATACACAGTGGTGATGATGTCCTCCACCAATCCTAAGGGAATGGTGATGAACTGGTCAGCCAGATCCAGTTGAATGTCACTCTTCTTAAGTTGAGGCAGGTTCCAAGCTTGATATATTTCTCATGATATTAAATTGACTCCAGAACCTAAGTCAAGAAGAGCCTAATGTGGTGCATTCCTGATAACTTATAGATAGATTAAGGGGCTCCCAAGGTTAGATAGTTTCCTAGGAAGGTGGCCTACCTTGATCTAGTCGGTTACGGTATGCATCAACATAACCGTATGCGTATAGTTCTTTTGGACTGAAGGGTGCTCCGTAGTGTTAGATAGTGGAGGCATGTACATGGGCTCAACCGTTTGTTGTTGTGAGAGTTTTTATGGGCTTTTGGTTCTAAAGAAAGGCCTTTTCTTTGTATAGTTTTCAGAACCAACACTAGGTTGAATATTTATAGCTCTCGCAACGTTACGTTGTTGTGGTTGAGTAAGGAGTTCCCCTTGCATTGTTGGAACAGGCTGTATGGGAACTACAGGTGGAAGAGGTGTGGATGGAGTTGGAGGATGGGATGAATGTGAGATGCCTTCCAAAGGAGAAGGAGTCCTCCTAAAGTACTCCTAAACTTGTTAGTGACGTTGGGGAGTTGTGTGACCCATAGAGTCACCTGAAGAAACTGGCTGCTACACATAATAACCATAAGGATCAGGCTGCCGGTAAGGGTACTGTTGCGTTAGCAGTGGCATCCCCCATGACTATGGGTATTGCCACTATTGATGTTGTTCGATGGACTATGGTGGAGTTCCACTTGGATAGTACGTTAGTGATTGGTGGAACTACCGTGGGTTACCTTATGGATAAGGTAACCTTCATGGTGTTTGCCATTGGTTGAGTCTTGGATTTAGCGCATACACCCCAGACTCTTGTAGATGTGAGATGACTGGGCAACATCCCTTAGGATGGTCATATTGGCAGATCTCACATCCACCATCATCATCTGTGTCAGAGTCCATAGCCTCATCGGACATAGGAATTTTCCCCTTACCCTTGTTATGTGCAGGGCTTGAATTTCTCCGCTTTGTCTTACCTTTGTCACTACTTCATTCCTCCTTAGACTCTTCTATGATTTTCAAAACACTTTCAAGTCTAAATCCCATAATTGGTCCATCTTGGCTAATACCTCGGTTGTTAATTTTTGGATCAGCAAGGTCTTTTGGTTCACCGACTCTTCGAGTGGTGACTCATCCTCCTCATCACAGAATTTCACTCCCTTCTTTTGAAGGGAGGGATCATATTTGTATTCCTCCACACTTTTCCTCTTGCGTAGCCCACCTTCTTCGTTTGCTACTTGTTCCAACAAGCAATGTACTTCTTGGGCTCTAAGTTTTGATAGTCTCCCTTGGGCATAAGTCCCAAGGGTTCTTCTCGTTTCATGCCTTAGCCATCCACAACGTGGTGAAGTTGATCCCGCTGAGCATACCCATGGCTTGGGCAACGATGTAACAATGTATAGTAGCAGGCCATGGCAGCATCCAAGGGTTCATAAGTACCTTGTTTCCAGCCTTGGATCTGCTTATGCAAATTGGACACTCTGGAGTACATCTGATATTTATTGTTGAAGAGTTCTAGCATCGTACTCCACCTCCTGATGGTTTCTGGTTCTAAGGACCGGTACTAACTCTCTGCTTCTTTGGTGAGTGTCCTTGGGAACAACTTAAGTTTTTACCACTCATTTTCTATATTATACAAGGCACAGGCATCATGGAATGCTTGTAAATGATGCTGCGGATTAGCGTTATATCCCCCTTCAAAACGTGGGATATTATTCATGTCTAAACACTTGATCTGACTGTCCTTTTGTTACCTTGTTGGAATCCTAACAGCCTCCATTATGTCAAGCATACTTTAGGTTGCAAGTAGGGGCTCATCATGATCATCTCCTTCATGATGCCTGTGATTTCTTTGTGGTTCCCTACTCTCCCTACATCCTTGCCCTTGTCCTCTCTCTCAACTTTCCCGTCGAGGTCTCTCGTCTTTCTTACCCCTATCCTCACCATTATGTTCATGGTGGCTGCACCAAAATGTCGAAGGAGAGGGTGAGTGGTGAGATGAAGGAGAAGAAGAAGGGGAACCATCTCCATGATGATGTTTCTTACCTTCTCTTCGGCTACTTCATCCCCGATCGTTATGACGATCTAAGTGCATGTCCTTAGCGTGAGTTGTTGACGTTCACGGGGATCAAAACCAGTGTTATGTATTGTTGATCATAGGTTCTGATGCCTTACCTCCTCACCATCATTAGGAGGGGGAACATTGTTTGCTAAAGAACCCATTATAAAGGGTTCCTCATCTCCTATTTCGCCAAGGACGTACAGGACCTTATCCTTCAATAGTGTATGTTGACTCTCCTGCCTTAAGTCCCTGATACATTGTGTGTCTATGGGATAATAATCCCTCATATCATAATCTTCAGCAATGTATTCAGCTGATAATTCTATCATGCTAATCTGTGCCAAAGCATGGAAGAGCATGTTAGGGACTGATTGATCTAGGGGTAACATGAGGTTACCTTGTAGATCTCTCCACCACTGCTATTCGTCTTGATGGAGGATAAAGCTGAAGTTTGGAATATACTCATTGGAATGAGTATAAACTATTCTGTATTGTTTAGGAGTTGGCTGATTTTGGTTATGTGTTGTATGTTGCCGACTGTCTCTATTATGAGTCCTAGGTGGTGAATTACTTTTGTAATAAGAATACATTTTATTTATCAATGTGCTATTTCACCATTATATAAATTCTTGTTAATTAATTAACCCAAAGGTTCATTTAGGCTCCCAACGATGTGAGTGATATCCTTTATGTTCTATTCAGCACACAAACACTTAGTCCCCGGCTACGGCGCCAATGATGAGTGACGAGAAACCCCTACACTCAACCATACAAATACGAGCATAGCACACACGATCTAGTCGAACTCTGTAGACTAAATGCCTACACGCCCCATGGAACACTTAGTATTAATTATTCGTTGTCTTCCCAGACTTACTTGTAGTTGTCATAGTGTATGGTTACACAAGTCTGAGGTATATGATTTTTATGGTCTTTTATGTTTATGTCTTCTATGTTAATTAGGGAAGGGTTGAGAAACTAAGTAGTAACTCTAACTAATGCACTAAGTCTAAATTACCTAGCGTCAGCATCTATTTCCACTTACTGTACACACCCTGAACCTATGCAATCGTGGCTACCAAATGCTAATCATTAATGGGATCACCACGCATAATGCACATGCTCGAAGTGGTCGTACTAAGGCACTTAACTAGCCTAAGCGCAATGAGCATTCATTCCTTGACTATCCGTACACATCTGTAAATGCTCATAATCAAGTTGTACTCACTCTACATTACTAGGAGATAAGGGTGAGAGAGAATCTAATCGCGATGAGCATCTGTTCCTTGATTATCTGTACACATCATTAAATGCTTGTAATCAAGTCGTACTCATCCCGTGATACTGTAGGTAATAAATAACATGTAAGAAATAACATATAATAAAATCTTGTTCCATGCACTACAAGGTTTATCCAAGAAGCTCATCTTTATTGTCATACACAACTTGCATTCAAGTACAATGTTGCTCGAATAAAGATCCGTTCACTTTTAGGACTCCTACTGCAGGCACATGGAAAATATTCTATCTTTAGATTGATCAATCTGCTAAAGTTTCCCTACTTCTATCCTAGTATGAGGAAATAAGGGGAAGCCACCTCTTATTTATAGATACAATGGCGCACTGCGATATCACGTACGCGATATCACAGGGGAAGACGTAATATTGCGTACACGATATCACGTGGGATGCGATATCGTGACTGCTACGATATCGTATCCCATCACATGGCTTGGAAGTTTATTTAGTAAAGAATAGTATCTATTTAGGGCCATATCCAAGGGTTCATGTTGTTATTATTTCCATCCTTGGATTCATTTTCTCAGGTTGGACACCCTTGGATAGATTTGGTATGTCTTGTTGAAGAGTTCTAGCATTGTGGACCACCGATGGATTGAATTTGATTTTAACGATCTATACCACACTTTGGCTTTATTTATTAGTTTCCTAGGAAAGAGCTTAAGCTTTTGCAATCCACTTTCAATGTTTTGTAAGATGCAGGCACTATGGAAGACATGCAAATGATAGTGTTGATTAGAATCATAGCCTCCTACAAATTTAGGGATTTTATCCATATCAATCCTTTTAATGTGACTTTCTTTGCAATGCATGTGGGGTATTTTAATTGCCTCTATGATCTATGTCATGCTCTTAGTAGCCAACTAGGGTTTACATCATCAAACATGTTATGGTAAAAATTTCTATTTCTATTTATATTATCTTGATGATTTAATCTATGCTCATTTTGATGTCTTTGATTTTGCCCTTCGTTTTGATTTCTATTTTTATTTCAACCCCTTAGTGAAGCTCTATCTCTATACCTACATTCAACTTCATCAGAACTAGACTTTGAAGAGGAAGAAGAAGATGACAAACTAGGAGAGTTACCATGGCTTCTATAGTATTTTTCACGGTCCCTTGATTTATCTTTCCCAGGTTTTGAGGAGGTCATAGGCCTTGAGGCCTTCCTTGGTGTAGGACTTACTTCATATTGTCTAAGATTATTTACCTTAGGTAAATGTAGTCCTTGAGTGTAGTCAAGATGGTCATCAATAGATAAAACCCCCACATAAGGTTGGTCACTCCAATGTTCTCCAATATATATCTCATTAGTTCTCCAATGAATGTTCTCTCCATACGATGCATTATCACTTCCTTGTGAAAGAGACATTTTTGTTAGTTAATGATGTGTGTGACTTAATATTTTCTGAAAAATAAACCATTAATGCATTTATAGTAATCATGTATAATACAACCAATCTAGACAACTGGCACCATACCTAGCAATGATGCCAATAATGAGTGGTGAGGTACCCTCTACGCCCAACCATATGAATCACAACTGTTCACGCACAATTCGGTTAAATTTTGTGGATGGGACTAGTTGTGCATCTAGATTGTTAAGCATTGATTGTAGTTTACTATCTTTCCACTTGGAATAGTGGTCTCTTTGTCACATATGGTTTAGTCTAGAGTGAGGCATATGATTTTTGATGTTGTTTTGGCTTTATGCCACTCCTAATAATAATAGAAAAATCAATTACTTGATCTAATTAACAACATAAAGATAAACTCTAAACTAGCCTATATACAATGAGTGTCCTTTCCTAGCTTACCATACACCTCTTGAACTCATGTATCCACTACTAAGATTACCAAGTGTTATGCTACTAGGTGAACCAAGCAATACTGTTTCTAGGATTACCAAGCAAATACATTTTTATGCTTGAAACTGGTCACACTCATTTAACCAATTTATTAACATGCATGGAAATGTAAATATTAACTAAGTACACAAAATGTAAGTTGCATGGAAAGTAAATTTAATCTAATTCAAAATTCTACAATGAATAAGAATCGATATTGATCTTATTGCTATTCATGGAATGTGTCTAGGTACATTGCCACTCAAATAAGACGTCTTCAGATCCACACTATAGGCACTCACTAACTATTCTTTAATACTACAAAAGAAAATTATTTCAGCTACTTTATTAACAAAAGAATGTGAATAGATAGTTGAAGCATGCATTTTTATAGGAAAATAACTAACATTTCCTTGATGGGGCCCCATAAACGAAGCAAATGCTACGTTGATGTAGCCCTATCGATGAGGCCACACCATGTCGATGGGAGTTGTCAATGTGAAATTTTGATGCTTCATAAAATTTCCAAGAAGTATTTGAGTTATTCAAGATCATTCATTTCAAATTCAATTTTCATGTCATTATTAAAATATTCTACTAGTATTCTATTGGTGACAATAAAGATAACATCATCTATATATAGTGATGTGATGATAAATTCTTCTTCCTCTTCTTGAAATATAGTGTTAGTTCAAGCATGAAATTTTGATAATTCTTCCTCATGAAATAGTCATTAATTCTCTAGAACTAGGTCTTGGCTACTTACTTTAAGCCATATAGAGCTTTATTAAGTTTGCTCGCTTATTTTCTTTTCCTTTAATAACATAGCCTTTAGGTTAGCATATGTATACTTCTTCTTTGATTTATTTGTTTAGAAATGTTGAGTTAACATCTATTTGTTGAACCTTTAGATCTCATCCAATTTAGGCCTAAACCTTTCCTTTGTTGATTGAAAATGAATAATAGGTACTTTAAACTTGAAGATATGTAAAATTAGAAAAAGGTATCTTATCTAAAATTAAATTGAAAGGTATGGAACTTATATGGTGGAAGAAGAGAATTCATTCTTACAAGGTAAACAATGGTACTCCTATCAAGGATTGGTCTTTAATGCAGTTCATGCTCAAGCAAAAATTTGAGAATACTCATCATAGATAAGAGGTCATCCAAAAATTGAAGTACCTAATGCAAGGTGATAAGAGTGTGAAGGACTTCTTCATGAATTCTTGTAAGGCTTTCCAACTTACAAAAGTTCATTGGGATTATTATGAACAAGAATTTAACTTTTAAGAAGAACTCAAAAGGGAGTATCAACAAAAGCTAACCTTCTATGAACCCCAAAAATTGGATGGGGCTTTTGAATTGGCTCTTAAGGCTAAGAAGAAACTTCAAAGCTATAGTAGAGGTTCAAAATTTTCTAAAGGCAAGGACTCCAAAACTTCTAAATGTAAGAAAGGTGTCAAGGAGAAGAAAAATGATAAAGAAGGCACAACAGAGAAGCAAGAGAAGTTAAAGGATGGTCAAGATTCCAAGAAAGAAGGAAATGACTATGCATTCAAACTTCAATGCTTTAATTATGATGAAAAGGGACATAAGCAATGGAAGTGCAAAAACCCAAATATCTCCAAAGGTAAGGAACTTCATACCTTGGAAAAGGAAAAATCCTCCAAGAAAGGTAATCTTCATGTACTAATAATTGAAGATATCACTGAAATTAGTTCTTACAATTTTATAGGAAATGTTAATGCTAATGAAGATCCTAGAAGAAAGATGTTCTTTAGGATTAGAGCTAACCATAGGATTAGAGCTAACTATCTAGATAGTGATTAATGGATACATTTTTTAATTGATGGTGAAGCTCAAGAAAATGTAATTTCTCCAAAGGTTGTTTCTAAGCTTGGTTTGAAGACATTTCTACATCCTAGGCCCTATAGAGTCCATTGGCATTCCAAGGATCATTTCCAAGAAGTTAAGGAAATGTATATTTTATCTTTTAAAATTTCTTTTTTTAAAGACAAGATACATTACTACATCCTCCCTATTAATTATATTGATGTTATCTTGGGAAGGCCTTAGAACTTTGATGACAAGGCTTCTTTTAATGGTGTCAAAAATGTTTGGTGTGTCCCAAGAGAAGATGAGATACATGAACTCATTACTATGACTTGATAGTAGTATAAGGAAAATATCTCCATTAATTCTACATTGTTCTTGATTAGTGAGCAAGAGTACCTACAAGTACATGAAGAGGCTAGGCAAGGTTTTATCATCATGCCAACACTTACAACAAGTGAAGAGGAGCATATAAATGAACTTCCTCTAGTAGTGTAACCTTTAGCATTGAAATTTGTAGATGTTTTTAAGGGAAAATTAAAAGGGCTTCCACCAATGAGATTCATCCAACATCACATAAACTTCATACCGAGAGATACAATTCCAAATGAGAGAGCCTACTACATGACCTGAAATTAAAGAAAATAATTAAGCAAGAAAGTGAATTACTCTCTAATGGTTTTATTAAGGAATCCATATCTCATTCTATCATTCTAGTTGTATTAGTTCCAATGAAAGATATTGATGACTTAAGGATGTGCATATATTCTAGGACTATTAATAGGATTACTATCAAGTATAGATATCCTATTCCTATGATGGATAACATTCTTGATGTGCTTTCCAATGCTAAGAATTTCTCTAAAATTGATCTAAAAAAGTGGTTATTATCAAATAAGAATTAGACTAGGAGATGAATAGAAAATAAACTTTAAGGCATCAAATGACCAGTATGAATGGGTAGTCATGCCTTTTAGGCTAACTAATGCTTTGGCCATATTTATGAGGCTTGTGCATGAAGTTCTAAGGGATTTTATTGGTAAGTCTTGCTTTTTTTTCTTTGGTGACATTCTTGTGTACAATTCTAAGGAAGAGGATCATGTACCTCATTTGAGGATGATATCTTCCAAGTTACAAGAGGAAAAATTGGTAATCAATAGCAAGAAATGCCACTTTATAAAGAAAGAAATTGTTTACTTAGGTCATGTTATCTCCAAGAATCAAGTCATGATGGAACCAAGTAAGATAAAGATAATTAAGGAATGGTCTTCACCTAGAGATGTGGGAGTGGTGAGATCTTTTCTTAGTTTGGCTAGCTTCTATAGGAGATTCATTAGGAATTTCATTTACATTTCATGATCTATTCTCTCTTTTTTAAAGAAAAAATCAGCATTTTTTGGAATAATAAGAAAGAAAAATACTTTCAAGCATTGAAAGTGATAATTTATAGTGGTATGGTTTTGACAATTCCAAATTTCTCAAAAAATTTTGAAGTGGAAGTAGATACAAGTAGACTTGCAATTGAAGGCATGCTTTCTCAAGAAGGTAAGCCAATTACAATATTTTCTAAAAAATTAATTGAATCTAGAAAAAAGTATAGTGTGTATGAAAAGGAGTTATATGCTATGCTTCAAGCCATTAAACATTGGAGAACATTACTTACTAGGATCAAAGTTTCTTTTATTTACTAATCATAGAGCACTTCAATTTTTGAATTCTCAAATGAAATTAAATGCAAAGCATATGAAATGGGTAGATCAATTACAAGAATTTTTTTTTTTTTAAACATAAGAGTGGAAACTATAATCTTGTGGTTGATGCTTTGTCTAGAGTTCATGTGGTTTCCTCTAATATGGAAGTTTAAGGTTTTGACTCCTTTAGTTCATTACATCGTAATGATAAGGATTTGGATGTAATTTGAAAGGGTTTATCATTCCCATTGTTAGGATGGACTAATCAATGGAAGGCTTATCATGTGAAGAATGGGATTTTGTTTAAGGTTAAAAAAATTTGTGTTCAAAAGTGTGATTTCAGGTATAAACTTCTTGAAGAGAAACACCAAAGTGGCATGGCTGCACATATGGGAAAGAACAAGATATTGGAATTGATAAGTAAAAATTAATTTTGGCTAGGTATAGATAGTGATGTAGTTAAATTTGTAAAAGAGTGTTACAGATGTCAAAATTTCAAAGGGGGAAAAGGTCTAGAAGATCATTATCTACCTTTGCTATTTCAAAATGCTTCTTGGGAAATTGTTTCTTTAGACTTTCTTTGTGGTATTCCTAAGACAATATCTACTCATGATTCTATACTTGTTGTAGTAGATAGATTTACCAAGATGGCTCATATATTCCATGCAAGAAAAATAATGATGCTTTCCATGTTGCACATTTATTCTTTCAACATGTTCTAATGCTACATGGAATTCTTTTAAACATTCTAAGTAATAGGGATGTTAGGTTTAGTAGTCATTTTTGAAGATCACTTTAAAGGTAATTGGAACAAAGGTGTATTTTTCCACAACCTATCACCCCAAACTAATGGGCAAACTAAAGTTATGAATAGGTCTATTAAAAATATTGAGATGTCTTTGTGAGGAACTGCCTAAAAGATGGAAAAACATGTTGGTCCATTTTGAATTCTCATATAATAATGCTTCTCATTGTAGCATTGATAAGAGTCCCTTTATGGTAAATTATGATTTTTCAAAAAGAATGATTAATGATTTGAAGAAATTTGAAGATTATGCCTCTTTGAGTTCAGACTTTGTTGAGAAAATGAGAGAATTACATTAGCAAGTTAAATCTCACTTGGAGAAAAAGATAATGATTATGGCTTCCAAGGCTAATGTGGGTAAGAGAAAAATTAATTTCTAGATTGGTAATTATGTTTTGATTTACTTAATCAAGAAAAAACAAAGAATTTGCACCCCTACAAGATTAAGTCAAGGAGAATTGTCCCTTTTCATATTAGGGTCAAAATCAAATTGCTTGTGAGATTGACTTACCTAATGATTTTCCTATTTCTTGTGCTTTTACTATTTTAGATTTGAGCCCATATCCTGGGAATGTGATTGCAATATACTTGAGGGGTAGTCTTGAAATCCTCATGGCTGTACTTAAAGACTCAAACTTAGCCAAGCCATCAAGAAAAGTAATTGTCCTGCAAGCAAGGGAGGCTAGGACCATAAGAGGTAGAAAAGTGCATGAGTACTTGGTACATTGGAATGATGAAGAGTCTTGAAATGTCATTTGGATTCATGAGAAGAATTTGGCTTTGTGGGGACTTAATGCTATCCCAAATGTACAACCAACTTAAGGATAAGTTTAATTTATTAAGGGTGAGAAAGATGATGAAAATATCACCCAACTCACGTCTAATCCTCAATATGTTTATACATAAATTTGTGAGTGTCTTGTTATATGTGTATTTTTGCATTATTTGATTTATTATGGTTGAAAGATAATTGATATTATTGGAGATTCTTTTAGCCTATTATGGGACTCATTAAGACTTGTGAAAGGTCTAGGAGGTTCAACATCTTAAGAGGAATCTATTTTCTTGGAATACTAGCAAATGGGATGTATTAGCCTTGTTTTAGACATCTTAGACCTCTCTCAAATGTCTCCATTATTTTCTAGACATCTCAACCAAGATGTCTTTGAAGAGATCAAGATGTCTCTCTAGAGGGTAAAATGTCTCCTCCCAAATCAAGATATCTTCTCTCTAAATATCAACTATCGAGCAAGACATCCCATTCTCCTTCAAGATGTCTCATACAAACATGAGATAATTTCCTATATATTTTTAAATATTTAAATTTAGAATTTAAATAAGGAAGATGAAGAGATAGGGGAAAGGATATAAATAGATCTCTTAAGCCTTCATTTTGGCAAAGAGAATCTAGGGAGGGAGAGGTGAGTTGAGAGAATAGTAGAGAGAGATAGAATCTTGGCTAATTGCCTTGATCATTATCCATCCATGTGATAATGTTTGAGAATTTGATTGAAACTCTTGTTTATCATGGGAATTTGGGCTACCTTTCAACTGTAATTTTTACATTTGAGCTATAATTAAGCTTTTATTTTCTTTTCTTGTTCAAATTTACTGTTTTATGACATTGAGAGAGCTTGGATTGTAAAATTCATGGGAGCTCCTCATCATATTTTCTTGAGACTAGTAGAAGATATTTTGACAATTAGTAGTGATTGGTTATAACCTACTATTTTTCCAATAATTCATGTGAATAATTATAAGGGGATCTTTTCCATCATCATGGAGAGAGCTTAGCTAAGTACAATTGATGTCGAGCTAGGAATTAGAGACTTGTCCTTGGAAATTTCAAGGAACATAAGCATGGGATGAAGAAGAAAAAGAGATTTCAATGTATTTCATACAATGACATAGGATGCAAGTACATGTAAAAAATTTGGACTACTAGAAGTAAAACTATTACAACATATTAATCATATATTAAACTAGTAAATGTATAAATATGTCTATACGTAGTAATAACAAAGTAAGATGGCACTTAGTAGTTAACTTCAAAAATAAATCTACACTTCCAAAATATGGATGGAACTATTAGAGGCCCTTATAAGTACATATATTGATATTACGAATGAGATGGAGCAACTCAAGAATCAATGCTTCCATGTAAAGAATCAACAAGAAGTAGACATGTATTGGAAAGAGTTGAGGGTTCAAAAAGTTTTTGAATTAGAGTCCTTAGAGTTAAAAATCATTACCTAAATCTCTTGAATACATATTCTTAAATAATGATAAACCAATAATTTTGAATATTAAGCCCACCAAAGAACAAAAATAGAAGCTCATAAAAGTCGTAAATAGATGGACAACAATCTTTACCTAGTTATATGATGAAATAATAGGTATTGATCCCTATATATGCTAGCATAGGATCTACATAGACGTAGTCATTAAGCTCCTTTCTAATCAATTTCTCAATGAGCTACTTTTTAACAATGATAATAACAAATGTAATAAAACCATGATACACATACTTTCTCTCATATCTACTTACATAGAAAGTTCCTACTAAATGGAATAGGAATAAAAATTAACACTTCCTTCATCATGTCAATTACTACATGGAGATAGATGAAAATCTCTATAAGATCCACATGGATGGATTTTTTTGATGATTCATGCTCAATGAAGATTAATTCAAAATTCTTGAAGGTGCCCATGAAGGGTCTTGTAAAGGTCATTATGTAGGAAGGAGAATAATCATCAAAATTCTTATGGTAGACTACTTTTGGTTGATAATCTTCAAAGATGCACATCACTTTTCCAACACCCCATGATCAATGCTAAAGAAATAAGGAATGGCTATCAAGATGAAGGATTCTCAAAAATGGATCCAACCATTGAGATCTTTCAATATTTAGGGAATTAATTTCATTGGTTCCATCACAGTCATGTCAAACAAAAAATCGTATATCATTGCTATGGTGTGCTATTGCACAAAGTAGGTAAAGGCTACAATAGTAACAAATTATACTCCCACAACCATAGCTAGAGTTTTTCAACAAAGTATGGTAAATAGGTTTGGTATGCCTAGGACACTTATTTTTTACAATGAAACTTATTTCACAAGTGCTACTTTTGAGAAACTAATGAGTTGCTTAGGGGTAGAACATAAACTAATAACATCCTATTGTCCTCAAATAACTGGTTTAGCAAACATAGAAAATAAGGTAATCACATATATCCTTACTAGAACCATTAGTAGATATAGAAAATATTGGAGCATAAAACTCAACAATAACATATAGACATACCATTCCACTTAAAAACTTCCTATAGGATACTCGCCCTATGAGTTAGTGTACAAAACGCTATCAAAACTTTCCATCCAAGAGGAGTTGAATACACTTAACATAGTCAATGAGGTTAATCTCCATATTAGTCTAGGTTAAAACAAAAATAGATGAGTAATCCTTATGATGAATGAAGTATACAAGGCATATACCAAATAATGTCATGACACTATGATACAAAAGTGAATTTTCAATAAGGAGATAAGTTCCTGAAATAAAACCCCATATATGTACCTTAATAAAAAATTCCAAATATTGTGGAAAGGAGTCCATATTATTCATTCCACTTTTCATTCAAGCACCATAAGAATTTACCATCCTAATTGTCTTGATAAGCTATATGTGGTCAACATACAATAGGTTAAACCATTTAATGATTTCTAAATATCCAAAAACTCTAACAACACCTCAACCAATGGTCAAGCCTATTCTATTTTCTATATCTCCACATTAAAACTTAGTTGTGGGGAAGGTACCCATCTAATCTAATATCCTATGAGGACATGTTTTTCATCTATTTATTTTACAATTTATTTTTATTTTCTAAGTTTTTCATATGCTTTCTAATTCTTGTAATTTTCTATTTTCTTGTATAATTTTTCTTTCTTTAAGTTGTTTTATTTTTTAAACCCCTTTATTTCAATTTCTATTTTATATTAATAAGGATTGTCATTTATGTATAGGCAAACTTTTATGTTTGGATCATGTCTTATGTTATCAAGATGATTAGATAAGTAATTGTGTAAATGTAATGTCCCCATTCCCAAATGGTGCCACTACATAACAAAGATGGTGTCTCTTCATAACCTGTGTTGTCATTATCGTAACAAGACTTGAAATTGAAGTTGTAACTGAGACTTGAAAGGACATGTTGTAATAACAAACATGTCTCTGGAGGTGACCTTTGGGGATTTGACCTAAATAATTTATACTCAAGTATTATAGGTCATATCAGTATGAAGTTGTAGAGTTGGTAAAGGCAAGTAATGGGTACTAAGTGAAGTAAGACAAGAAGAGGACTGGCCATCACTTCTAGCTAGTTGTAGGCCTAACTGTGGTGGTAGTGCTAGATTGCCTCTAAAGAATAGATGTCGAAGGAACAAAACCCCAAGGAACACTCTTAGATCATGATCCAAAAACACTATTCCCTATCAATAAAGCATTCTTTTCTTCTATATTTTCCTTGATATTTTCTTTATGCTTAATGTTGAATGTTGCATATATTTAACATTTGCTACATTATTGTCTTATGCATAATGTCTAATATAATGTATATTTGATGTTTTCCATGACATGTGAGAATAGGATGTCACATTTTGGTATCAAAACAAACAATGATCCAAGGGCTTAATCAGAACCATGAGCCAACTACAACTTGATGTTTAACCATGGAGCCAAGATCCAGGGAGAGCCTAACCACCACCAAATGTACCTTATGTTGGAGATGATCCATGTAAGCCAAAAGTTATCCTTCATGCAATTTTTCATGGACAACAGAATCTCAAACCACACATCTATAAGAGGATCACAAACATACATTATGTTCAAGATGGACCACACCAATCAACAAGATTCATTTCCTTGAAGACTTTCTTGGATATCAATGATCAGAAGACCTAACTATCCCTCACCAAGGTACATCAACTGCAAGAGACATTGGTAAGATAAATTTCTTATGTTCATTAACAACTAGAAATAAATTTCTTAATTCAAATGCATTTAAGTAGAAAGCATGAAAGTAAAGTGCATTAAAGGAAACATTAATTTATTCTCAGTGCGGCAAGGATTATCAAAAGAGTTCGTTTTTATTCCCGTTACACTACTACGCTCAAGTACATTAGTGCTCTAACAAAGAACTTTACACACTTAGACTCCTACAGGCACTCAAAAAATATTCTAACTCTAAAGAGAAGAAATAGCAAGAGCTTCACTACTTGGACTAAAAACTAACTTGAAAAATGACTCAAAATGGGAGCTCAGGTATTGTATTTATAAGCCAAAGTATATACCCCGATGTTGCATTTAGGCCTCAATGTCATGTACCCAATGGCAGAGCAAACAGAAAAACAATGATTCATTAGATGTCAAGGCTCTAATGTCAAGACAAGAGGCAAATCATGACTCATCAACTTGACATTAGCAAGTTTAAAGAATCCAACCTAGCCATAAGATTATTTCATCCCTACCCAACCGATAAGGATTATTATCATGAAACTCATATGGAATGCAATACTTGGGTGGTGATGAGTGGCGAGGTACCCCTACACTCAACCATACGAATACGAGCATGTACACGTGATCCAGTTGAACTCCGCAGACTAAATTCCTTAACGCCACAAGGAACACTTGGGGTTAGTCGTTCGTTGTCTTCCCAAGCTTGCTTGTATGTGTCACGGTGTATGGTTAAGCAAGTCTGAGGTATGTGATTTTTTTGGTATTTTCCAGTTTATCTCCTAATCTATGAGGGAAAGGGTTGAGAAACTAACTAACTCTAACTAATTTCCTAAGTCTAAATTAACTAGCGTCAGCATCCGTTCCCACTTACCGAACACACCCTGAACTATGCAACTGTGGCTACGAAACGCTAATCGTTACTAGGATCACCACATGTAA
>MNCI01025671.1:0-26885 GCA_015680685.1 Gnetum montanum
TTATTCTTAAAAAGATTAATTAATGCTCCCTAAAAATACTACATGATTTACACAAGGCACACCAACCAAATGTATTATTCACCTAGTTACTAACTATGAATTGAGGCGAACTGCTTATCCTAGTGCCCAAAAGGGCTACTAATCGTAATTCATGTGAGTTTATTTTATGGAAAGCAAGTACATGATCACACAATCTATATTTTCTTTCTTTTCTATGTCCAAATAAAAGAGCATAAATCTGGTAAATAAAAGAGTTAGCACTTTAAAACAAAAATAAATGAATAATAGATTGCTTGCATAAAAGGAAAATTTAAAAATAACAAAATTAATAAATCAGTTCTTAAGCATTAAAAGACTTACTTCAAGGAGACATCCAAGCTTCCAAGAGCAACTATCTCCTACTTACAATAGATAGAAAATAACTGAACATCTCAAGTAAGTTTTTAGATGCCATTCAAGAAAACTATCACACACATCAAAAAATGGAGAGTTACAACATGTGATTGTTTCCCACATTTGTCAAAGAAAAGGCTGATATTATCTCACACCTCTGATCATAGCTTAATGTTAACATCAGCTCATGAAGGGATGAAAATTAACTAAATGTTTTTCTCTATTTTTAAGGCATTCTTTATTTCTTGGCAAACAAAATCAGTGTAGGGGAAATGAGGGCGTAAAATAGGTTGGAAGTAATAAATATCAACACAATGAGGAAAACAAAAACACTCATACCTAGCATCAACATAAAAAATTAGAGATCATGTTTAAAAATGAATTGGTTTTGATTTTTTTTAATTAACAGCAACAACGCTGAGGGAAAAAAAGACAAATTCTATAAACAAGAAGGAGAATTTGTACACAGCCTAGAGTCATAAGCCCCTATTCCTCTAATCCTAAAGCACTTGAAACCTCTAAAATTTCTTTGAATGTGAAGGCAAAAACATGGGGAATTATATTCCAACAATCCTTCCTATCACAAAATTTAATTTTCATTTCATTTATAACATGTATACAAACCTTGTAGAGACCCTACAGGTGCAGAAAAACTTGATCTAAATGGTTTGTCAAATTCTACTCTCTTTCTCTCTCTAAATTTCNGGATTTATGAACAAACAGAGGAGTAATTTTCATATAGTCATTATGCCAAATGGAAACATAAAAATAAATAGAAACCAGCGGAGCGACAAGTGTGTTCTAATTCAAGCTGGACTTCCATGATTGATTAGCATGGTGCCAAACTGTTCCAAACTTCACAACTTAACTTTCAGCCTCTCTTGTTTTCGCAAGGAGTTAACTGTAGGCTTGAACAAAGCACCATTTAACAATGACATGGGACATGATAACTCCCTTAACAATCCCCCCCAAAACTGACCATGAAAATGTTCAACAAATGAAATATATGCACTTCACTTTCCATCATACTAAAGACAAACAAATCATCAATATGCATAATTTTTTTTTTAATTTTAATGGGTACTCTATGGACCCTTTTGCCATTCAGGTGTCACACACCATGTGCCTCCAACCCTACAGCATCTTGTAGCCTGCACAAGAACACCAAGGTTGGATAAAACGGTGGGGGCAAACAATAGTAAACACCTCTAGAGGCTAAGCCCTTGTAGCCCACACAAGAGATCAAAGCCTTGGATAGAATGATGGGGAACATCCCCTTGAATAGAATGATTTGTTTTTGGGTTGGTAGGGAGGCTGCCATTCCTTGATAATGTTCACAAAAACATGAAATAACAAGTGCACATAACACAAAAAAATGATAACTCATAAGCCTAATATATTTATGCCAAAAATCATATTTATGACTCATGAAAGATCTCATACATGACTCACAATTCACAATAAATCCTACATACCCTCATGAAATAATCTTTAATTTGTCCAAGTCAAGACAACAAGCACCTCTGAATAATGTATGTACAGAAAATGTTTGGAATACATACATCTAGCATTGGGTTGACCAAGTTGGGGAAGAGAAGACATTTCAGTTTTGGGTTACTGTCCAGCCAGAAGCCTCAAAAATCAGCTCAAAACAAGAAGTCCAAGGTGCATCTAGAATCCTCCAAGAAAATCAAAGAAAGACAGCCCTTAGAATCAGCCCAACAGTCTCCCAAAACCAGCCACAACAGCCTCCAACAACAGTAACAAGGTCAGTCTTCCAACCATCTAGCAAGAACACATAGAAGACCACTTAAGACAGTCCTCAAGAATGGCTAAGAACAAGCAAGGAACAGCTACGTACCTTCTCCTTTTTCCACTTCTCACACCTCAAACTAGAATAGTCTCCCCTCCCTTGGCAAACATAAAAATAAGAGCAAAAGCCCCTCTATTTATAGGATGAAGGAGACCCAAAGGCTTGGGCAAAGACTTATGCACAAAAGTTTGCACAATGGGTAAGGACTAGACTTGACTACTTAACTTGGATGAGCAAGCTCACAAGGGAGTGGACAAGTGAGAGTGCAACCCAAGAGACCAATATATCCCTATTAAATAACTCCTCTATCCCTTTTCCAGCCATTAATATGAAGTAGAAAATATGCATATTAAAATAGATGTTATCATAAGCATGTCAAAAAGTAACAAAAGCACACATCACCATCCTACCTACTTTTCCACATTAACTTTTCTCTTGTGGCCCACCTTTGTGGCTTTTTAAAGTCACTTTTACTGGATAAGGCTTTGAGGGTTTCTAATTTATTTTTGGCCTTTTATCTATTTTTCATAATTCCTATATTTTGGCTAAAGAAAGTCCTTGATATTAAACTTTTTATACATCCAATATTTTACACATATTGAGCTGGTCAAAATAAACACAAACATGCAATAGTTAACAAGGTAAAAATTAATATTTTAATTGAACCATAGAAACTATGGCTCCACAAGTTATGTTTTTTAATCATTTAACATTAAAATCTCAAAATTTGGAAGTCGAATCAAGAAACTAATTATAGATCTCTACTTTACATATAAAATCAAGTTAGTCCACCAATTTTTTGTGTAATCTAACAACTTTGATTTTTTAATATATTTGTATTAATAAAATATTCAATAAAATAAAAATTCCAACAAAACTCTAAAATAAACCATGGATCCAAATTTCCTTAATTTCATGGTATTATTCTAATATAATTTTAGACTTTGCCATTTTTCATTCATCAATAAAAATTAGATTTTTCCCTATCTTAAAATAATAACCAATTAAAAATAAATCGTAAATAAATAGTAAACTTGCTTAAATTACCCAATCAAAAGCCTTCATTTTACTTAGAATCATTAAGCACATCTCCAAATACATCTAAGCTTCAAAAAAAGTCCAAGTTTAAGTATGTAATACACTATTAAGGTGCCATGTACCAATGTGGGGCATTACATCTAACAAATAAAATCATAACGGTACATAAAATGAAATAATCACATATCACGTGCCAACTCATTCCTAATCTCAACTTACAGCTTCTAATTCTATTTGCAAATTTTTATGACTGACACGCTTTACCAATATGTTTGGTTCACATGACACAACTTCAATCTTAACATATTGAATAGTCACTCTTTCAGGTGCAATCAGGTACTCCAATCTCTGGTTTCTATTGACATATTTACTTCAGTTGTAGATATCAATTTCCCCAGAAACTGTTCACTATAGCAACGTAATCAAGAAATGATAACATTTTAATTCCTGAAGCTCAATGCACTTGGTTCATACTTTGTAATGAACCCTAACCAATGGATAGTAACATGATAACATAAAAGGAAATGTGTACCTACAAGATCTCCAGCCCATATTCCTGCTTCATCTCCTCCAGTTCCTGCTCTGACTAAAAGTTCAAAAGTATATAATTAGTTCTATCTTGAAGTCTTTCAGCAAGTTAAAATGGCAACGAGACATTTTTTTAAATTACGGCATATCAGTCCCAAAATAATTTTGCATAAGCTAGACACTGTGTAGATGGTAGTAAACATATCATGAAATTCAATCACCAAATTTGATAACTTAAATATTATAAAAATAAACTAACTTTTTAAAAAAAAAAGATGTTTCGACCTTTAACAAACTGCAGGTATGAAATGGTTTCTGATTTATGTGCCATAGTCAATGAGCCCTGTTCACTTGGTTAGAGTATGTGGCTTGTGGTCTTCAAGTCATAGGTTCAATTTCGAGTATGTTGAAAGATGTGTCCCTAGGGTATGGTAAAAATATATGTTCAGGGACTATGGTGTCAGGTAAATAACCAACCATAGTAAATCATAGTCAAATCCTTCACCTACCTTAACAGTCAGCCCATCATACATGAGATAAAGGCATCAAGATGATACCAAACCTTAAAGCATTACCAAATGTAAATAAAATGTAATGTTCAGATAAAACCATGTCTGGTCCTTTTTAACATCCATTAATTCAGAACAATGTTCATCAAATTTCAAACTTTGGGAATTCAGTTTGTTCCTGGAAAAAGGTTATTACCATGGTAATTCATATTTGCTATGACACATATGAGATGCAGCTAGAGCTGTAACACTTAATGCTCCAGCTTGAGAACTAACTTATTGGCCGCTCATGCCTTGCAGCTAGAGTGTTACCCATTCTCCTCCCATTAGTTTTTGTTAAGCACCATCAAAATACTGATAGACATCCTCATCAGCAGGGTCTTAGAGTGAATGCACCAAATAACCATGGAGCACTTGTAACTAATTTTCATGACATGAATAAATGTTGATTTTTTATAACAGAAAAAACAAATTTTATTAATGAAATAACATTAATAAATACCGAAGATCGCTCACAGGTCAGAAATCACAACTTTCCTACTCTCTAATACAATCCTTTAAAGTTCATTGGAAAACACTGGCAAGAGGTTATAATGAACCAATTCAGACAGAGTCATAAAAAGAATACAAGTCACTCTATTGTTTCTAAGTTTTTTGAATTTATATGGGCAATTTTCACTTAGGAGAAGCAAATACAGGGAAGCAGCACAGTGAATCTCACATCCTGATCTTCATAAAGACAATTGCACATTTTTTTTCACATGGAATGAACTTACCAGTTCAATTGCTTGTTGTATGCACAACTAAGAATGAAACCTATGACCACATAACTAGAGGTACTTTAGCAATGAGCTCATAACCAATTCAACCATGCTCATGTTGTTTAATGATTCTTTGAATTATTAGGTTGCATGAAGCAACCAACAAAGAGACCATCATTTGGAGTGAGGGTAAGTTTTTTGTTTCTTAAATTATAAGTCCTAGGTTAAGCCTAGATGCAACTACATGAACAGATGTTAGATTTTCACTCATCTGCCAACCCTCCCGAGACCCCACTTGGTAAGATGAGCATTGAACCTCAAGGTCATAACACTTTATGAAGAGACCAACAAATTACTTGTAAAAATGAGTGGAAATACAGAGGGAATGAGAAACATGTTAAGCACAACACAGTATCGATAGTGGAGATGTGATCCACTATATTGTAAGTTAAATACTTCTACGCACTATATTGTTTTACACTTCATCACATCCATTTTATATTATTCTGAGAATTGTCACAACCTTTGATGAAACATCTTTTCATAACTAATTTAATTGTTTATGATTCTCATTGTGGATAATGAAGATGTGATCCCAATGGCTTTATTTGCCAGCAGTATTGTCAAGCCAACTACTCAAAACCAACCCATGGAGTTCATAAGAGTCTAAAACTTCTAAGGCACAGGAAGAGTCTGAACCCACAGTGATGATGTCAAGAAGTGGAACAAAAGAGCCAATATCAAAAGGAGATAGTTTTTAGAAATTGTTAAATTTTAATATAGACTCTCTAAGGCACAAGAAGAGTCTAAAGCCACAGTGATGATTGATGTTACACCATCAGGAAGTGGAACAAAAGAGTCAATATCAAAAGGAGATATCTTTTAGAAATTATTGAATTTTAACACAGACTCCATAAGAAAAAAGTGATGCTAGACTATGATTATTTATTTTGAAAAATACTGTCCAGTTTGTAAACTTAATGACTTTATTTAGACATCCTAGTGTTTTGACAATGAAGTTTATCTTGTTTAATATAATCTTTCTCGTGATAGGCATATTCTGTTTAATTTTGTTTGCATATATTTTCTTTCATGTCATCTTCTCTACCATTACAAGATGTTTAATGACAGAAACAGTCTATTACATTGTCTTATTAAAATAGAATTGCTCACTGTCACCTATACTTTTTATTTTCTATCTGTTTCATGCTTTATTGAAATCAAAGAAAATGCTACAGTTATATGCTTTTGAGTCAAGCAATGCCAATTTTGAAATGAGTTTATAAGGGACTCCATCCGGCAAGTTATAAACTTCACAACTGCTGAAAGTAAAACTTATGACTTTGGTTTATATTGTATTTACTATGAAGAAGAATATAAGTGATCAATGTATTTCTCATAGACTAAAGCAAATCATTTTACACTATTGTTAAGCTTGAGGGGTGGTTTTAAGGTTTGGTACAATCATAGCAAGCTTAACATTGATGAAAATTCAATATATTAACATTGACCATGAACAGTGGTATCACCATCATTCACAATAAGCAAGTATTGTTACAAGAAATAGAAACTAATGCAGAATTAAGGTTATATAGTAAATTGGAAAATAAATTTTCAAGAAATTTACCTTCAAGCATGATATTTCGTGAATCTAAAGGGTCACTTGGAAGTAATAAAACCTGCATTTAAGATACAACGGTTAAACAGTAAGTCAAGTAGCTAGGAGAATCACTAAGTTCTCCAATCTATAAAAAGCAACAAAGAGCCCTTCCAAGTAATTTTGCAGAGTATTACCTATAAGTGAAGGTTGGACTTTCATAAAAGGTATAGAAAAGTTAAACAAGAACTCCTGTGATTTTGAATTGTATTGAATATTTGAATAGAAAAAAGTTAACGAAAGTTTTTACATTGAAGTATTGGTGAATCCAGGTAAAACTGTTAGTGTAGAAAACAAGATATTAAAGAAACTTTTTGTTCACTAGTTACGCATGTGCGTAACAAAAACTATATGTTGGATTCACATTAATTTATTAATAGATGATGCAACTTAATTAAACTTAGCCGCAATATTATCTAGTATGATTCTGCAAGTCGTAATTAATTTTAAGTCATTTCATGAAACAAAGATACCACAAAGTTGGTACATAGTATATCTATTCATAAAAACATGTATTCAGAAGTTGGAACAATACTAGGAAGCAAAAGAATTGGAGGATAAACATAAGATAAGCATTACAAATGACACAGTAGTGAGAAGTGACAAATAAACAGTATAAAGAGGCAGCAATATGGCTAGACTGGTGAACCAAAAATCCTTTGTGAATGTTCAGTACAATTAAACGACTTCCAGTCAATAAAAGAAAAAGTTTCATGACAAGGTCAAATGACTAATTGTCATATAACATTTGGCTTGGCTACTTTCGCAGTAGTCTGATGGCTATGGGCCTATTTAGCCTCACAAAGGAAAATGTAAAAGGTATTAGGGTAGATAGCAATTCCAACATTCTTGCATTAACTTGTAAGCCACAATTTGTGTAAATTGAGATGAAGGGTAATAGAATTGATTGCCTGAGCATTTGCCCCAGTTTGGTAAGTCCTTAGGACTTACTTTCAATTCCTCTGCATTTTAATATAGCATCAGATGTGTAGTTAGTTATGTTTTCATTGCACTATTCCATTGTACTAATGTTTATTTCTGATTGCAGAATGTGTTGTAGTCAATGGGCCATAACAAAAGGCTTGGTAATCGGCACAACTAGTGGAAACATGTCATCTCTTCTCCTTAAAACAGTGGACCAAACATGATAAAAATCAACAAATGCAGATCTATATCAGAAATGATAGATCAATGTTTAAAAAGGTTCGTTGTTAGGTATTCTCATCAGAAGCTGCTCAGGAACTTTTAAGGATAAGGCCAAACCCCTGGCCAGTTACCTCATTTCTCAAAGGCTAGGCATGAGTAGCCATTTCAGCCTTTATGATGACTATTCATACCATGTAACTGAAGCCTCAAATGACAATATCTATACTCCAAGTTATAGTTGACAGCACTCAGAAATAGTACATGAAATTTCTATGACCCTCTCATAATTCAGTTTTGGAAAGAAATGTGGGGTGTGTATCTATATGTTTATGTGTGTGCGTATATAAGACGACCTAAAATTAATAATTGGCTATGCAAGCATAAGTAAAAGTGACTATGCAGTAGATAAACAACCTTACTTCTTGTGGAATGCCCAGTGTTTTCCTAGGCTTTACTATTCCACAACACTTATCCAAATTGAAATCATATGATAAATCTTGTATCACTATTCATAAATTGACGTTCATTTTATAATAGACATTAAAACAATCCTATAACAATTATTATGGTAACTTGATTAAAATGGCTCTTTTTATATGGCAATCCAACCAAAAGGAATTTGCATGATTACATGTTTGATGCCACGTACTAATTAGGTTGTCACCATATGGGTTAATCTTTAAAGAACTCAAAAGTAGGAATATGCTAAAAAGATAGCTCGGTATTAATGGAGTAAACAATTATGTAAGGAAATAATCAAAATATAATTATGCATGTCTGCTTTTCGATGGTGAATCTCCTGATGTACCTCAGAATGAGGTGTTCTAACATATAAAAAATAAGCTCAAGCAATGAGAAAGCAGCATATAGTTGGTATCTCGTATTCTAAATTGACTCCTTGTACTTAATAATAAATTTCTATAAGTTTTTCATATTACAAAGTGAAAAACAATTTGGGACAACATATGCTTGCAATCTCCAAGAAAACCTTTAATTTATGTTCAAGCTCACTCAGCTGTTCTGACAACATCATTATTTCTTCCGCAACCATTTGTGCCATATCATTATCAAGATCAGGCTCTTTTGCCATGTCTGACAAAAAAAAATTCATAAAAATTTTATGAGTGACAATAAAAAGCACATTTCAACCTATGATTTGGATATAAATATAGATTATCAAAATGTCAAATTCTTGAACCTTTTGATTGTTGAAGTTCAATTTCAGTATCTTTATACTTATGATATACTGTAACTATCTGCAGCAAAGAATTTCCATGGTTTCAAACTTGAAATCCAAGCTTTTCAAGCCAAAAACCGTAGCTAAAAAGAAGTTTCCATATATCATGCAAACTTCTTGTATGGAAACAGGTGTAGTATTCTAATATGAATAATGTATTTTAAACCTCATCAAGCTCTCTCAGAGATTTTGCAATCTTTTGGTATTCTTCAGTGTCAGCTATAACATCTGGATCTGCCAATCTCACCTGTTTAATTAGACAGCAACACAGAGATGAATATCAAGGTAATGCTTAATTTAAAAAAGATAAAAAAAATGACAAGATTTTTCTGATAGTTTGTTATCATTTATGCAGTAGCTTGTCAAAACCCTAAAATTTTTTGACTACATGTACCCTGAGACATATAGCCAACATGATACTTTTGTAAAACTTAGACAGAACATAAAGATGCCTCAAGTATGACTTGAACTGGCAACCTCTTGTCTGCAAATCCTTGTTAGACAATGAGATAACTACTTGAACCACCAAAGATAAAGTAAATAACTTCTCTATGGCAAGCTTAACAAGATAAAATCAATGAGATAACCACCTGAGCCACCAAAGATAAAGTAAATAGCTTCTCTATGGCAAACTTAGCAAGATGAAAATCTGAATAATGTAGAAAACTTCAATTTCGAAAGGGAAAAAGGTGCTAAGGATTCCAAAGCACCTAAAACCCTTCAAGCTCTTCAACAATTCCACTTGAATAACAAAGAGATGGCAGCCAAAGGACCTCATGTTAAGCTCTGAGAAAAAATAACAATGATCAAGTACAGTAGATCCAAGCAAGGATCAATGTAGAACATCCAATTCTCAACCAACCCACACTTCTTTCCCATGTTTCTCTCTCAAACATCTATCCAAATTTCAAATAAGTCAGACATTCCTCTTACATCATTTAGTGTACCTATTTATAATCTTTTTATGTTTTTTATTTTTATGGCTTTAATCTCTTATGGCAAAATTATCCCAAGTATTTCTGCATTAAAAACTAATTTGAGGTTGATGAGAGTTTTACTAGAAATATTACTAAAAGTTTGCAACTACACCACAACCAGTGGACAACTCCAAGGATACCATGACTGGACTACAACTTATCATCATGCTCGTGGACTCCAAATTTTTTTAAAAAAAATGACTACAACCCAACTTCAATCCATGATGAGCTCACCGTGAGAAGGGAAAAAACACCCCTTGAAACCTACTAAAGACAACCAATACCTGTACAACCTGCTACATCACCTAACATGGTTTGCAGTGGTGTCCATGCTACAGCTAGTTTAGTATGACTTGTGATATACATCCCACAATTTATAATCTCACTCCCAGCACTCTTCCATGAGGAACAAAAAAAATTATCCAAAAGACCTAAAGGCTTTCCATAGAATTGAACCGTAATTTTTTACAAAGAAATGTTTTTACTGAACAATCTAGCCATTCGTTCTGTTTTTACTGAAAATGGCTCTTCATCGTATTTTTATCACATCTCATTCTATTTCAAGAATTATGGATGCTCAAAAATAATTTTCATATATTGTTCTATGGATAATTATCAGGTTGATATTAAGTCCTTGTAGTTGGGATATTGTTGCCAACTGTCTTCAGCAGATGTGCCTTGCCAAGTAATATGATGCATCTCACACTAATTCCCAAAATGCCTACGTTCAATCTTTTCTCCCTTTTTAAATAACCCATAGCATGGCTTTCCCAGTACAACTTAATGGTCATAAAAGGTTTTTCAAGAAATGATGGTACATAGCCAAGGGAGATACCAAGCAAAATTTTACTCATTAACATTTTAATTTGAGAAAATGTATGAGGAAAAAAATATTTTTATTTGAATAGTATCAGGGAGGCCTTAATTCAAAGGTGAACTATCATCTACTACTATTCTTCATCATTTATGATTTACAATGAGCTTCACATAAATGGGATCTCATCATTTGAGAATTGAAATAGGCAGATGGCTGAAAATTCCTCTTAAAGAACTAATATGCCAACTGTGCAATACAAATAACATTAAAGATAGATACATTTTTCTACAATGTCATGCATTGGAGTACATTAGGCAAATTTGGTTGATTTGTTACAAATGTTACCAAGAACTTGGTAATTTTCTTAATGATATTTTCAGAACTCCTACAATGTACATTTCTACTCTCCAATAAATCCAGAGGGTCTATACACATAATAAAATTTCAATTTCATTTTCAAATACAATTCACGTCTTCAGTTAGTTTAGGTAACTAAGCATAATTACTAATCTACCGGAGTATATGGCTGCGATTATCGGTGATCATACTGGGTAAAACAACAGTGATAGTATTTAATTATTATTTTCTTGGTATAAGAACTGTCCAAACAGCATTAACTTCCCCCAGTGTATTGAAGAACAATGTAAGAAACAAATGTTTTGTCTAGAACAGACAGGAACTATAATATCAGGCACTGCATGAAAAATGTGCGTAAAAGACTACCGTTATTTCATTCCAGGCTCTCTCTGCAGAATCCAATTTCGCTATTAGATAAGGTTCCTGCAGCATTAGAAAGCAATAACAACTAAAAAATCATTTTATCAGATACTATGGAAAATCACTGAACTGGGATACAATTTCAGCTTAAAACAAAAATTTACCATGTTTCGGCTCAACTACTTGACATGGAAGTGAACGCACAACCCAGAATTTCAATTCAATCGTCAAATTAAAAACTACGATGAAAAGTTTGACAAAACATACCGCCATGCAAACAATGAACAGACGTGGCAGAGGTGAAATTTTGTGGCGGGGCTGAATGCAAAGACGTCGAGGCTTGGGGCACAAAATGGCTTTCGTTCTGCATCTGCAAGCGTGACCGAAACACGGGAAGCTCAGGCTTAACGCTCTTACGGCAGAAGCCATGGCCATTGAAGATGATTCGCTCGGCAAATGCAGAGCCCAAACTTCATCAGATAAGCCTCTGCTTTAACGCTTTCAATAACCGCATACACGTAGAACCACGAGTTCGGGATTTAATTCAAAATTCAGAAGTTTGACATCGTATTGTTCAATAGCATGTTTAAATTTGAAAGGCGCAATTGTTCGATAAAAAGTCATTGTGCTAGTGATGTATAAGAACACAGGGCCAGCCTCGTCCCTTCACTTCTGCAGTGTACCTAATGGAAGCCATTTGCTGGCTACGCCGCTGTTGGTATTTGCTTGTGTATTTTATGCGTCCGCAATACCAACCATACGTCACAGAGTCATAGTTTAAAGGAACATTGTATGACTTTTTTAATAGCCATGTGGTTGTCCAAGCATAGAGTCATTTTATTAAATCCTTAATCATCCATGACTCCTTTTAACTCTAGATTGGTGATGCCTAGTGCAGTTATATATTTATGATACCATAGTCATCATTTTACCCTTGTCCCAACAAAATGGGGCTGGTTATTAATATCCTACCCAAATATTGAAAAAATAAACTGGACTAAAAGGATTTAAGAAAAAGAAGGAAGGTAAAGAGGCAGAGGAAGAGGAGATGTAGGAGTGATTCAATTTTCATCAGAATTGTTACCTTGTCCAGCAATAGGCTTTGAAGAGAAAATGAAAACTTAAAAGATCCTCTTAGCCAATTCATATATATAATCTAATTATAATATATATCTATAATTTGGTTGAGAGAATCTTCTTTGTTGATAAGGAACATGATTTGAGTATCAAAGATTGCATGATCTGTAAACAACAACGAATAAGATTTGTACATCTTCCATTGTAAACTTTCTCACTCTTAACCAAATTTGTTTTCCTATCTTACACTTCACAAGCATCACAAATTGGGTTATGAGCAAGAAAGTACGATGGAAGATGCATAAATTTTGTTCTTCGTATAAAGATCATGAAATTTTTTATACTTAAATCGTATTCTTTGTAGATCAAGAAGATTCTCTCACCCAAATTATAAATATATGTTATAAATAGATAACTAAGCTAGTTAATAGCCATGTGGTTATGGAAGCACATAGTCATAGTTGTAAGAAACATTGTATGACTTTACCTTTTTTAAAATATCCCTGCGGTTCTAAGGGATAATTAGGCTCCACTTTATTACCTTGTTTTCTTAACCCTCATCATTCGTTTCTTTTGGAAAACTACATTTTTGTGTTGATCATAGATACTTAGGTACACTAGATTGGAAGCTCTAGTCCAGATTTTTGGTGAATCTTGTACTAGATTGTGAAGGGTTTGAAGATGAGGTACCTAGTGAGGATACATTATTGAAACTTATGAAAAGTTTTCTCTAGTACTGTTTGTTGTGCTTGTACTTGGTAGATTCTAGAATTCTTTCTTCTTGANTCCTATGCTTTGGTAGCTTTAAAGATAAGTACGAGGTGATTTAGAGTTGTGTTCTTGACTACCAAGTTTTGCTAACATTTTTAGTGTTTGATAAAGTAAGATGGAAGTTCTTCTAGCAATAGACATCATGCCATTGAGGGAGCTTATTGTCCTAGGTCTTTAGGGATTCATCTAGGATAATTGAACATCCTCTTTGAGTCAGTTACCACATAGACAAGATATATTACAACTCCTTATTTCATGGTGTAAGATATAAGATCTTTGCACTCATGTATATTTCTTAATATTTAAAGGAGCTTTAATTTGTTATCTAAATATCATTATCCTACCTTTTGTTCTCTTAGATGAAATGACTGTAGGAAGCATGCGTGTATTTAAGCTCCTAGTCTAGGTGGAGAAAGAATATTGTTGATAGATTAAATTCGTATCTTGCTCGTTATCTTTCTCACTCTCTATGTGAAATCTCTACAAAGCCTTTAAGCTATGCTAATAGTACTCTACCTATGCATGAAGCCAAATTCAAGCTATGAATCTGAATACTGTCTTGTGTTGTCAAATCCCATTTTGTACACCTTAGTAGGAACTTTGGCAAAAGCCTTCATCACTCTCTCATAGTAGTCTTTGGTTTTATTAGAAAAATGAACCATGTTTCTCATGTTATAGCTTTATTACTTTTGACGATTACTATCATTTATTCTTTATATATTGGCTATTTCAATTATTATATCTTCCATTTCCTTTTTCTCTCTGCATTCTAGATTATTAGATTCTAATTGGTAAATTGTAACAAAACCTTTGAAATTCATTATGTTCACATCTTCTGTTACTTCTATCCTTCTCTTCGATGGCCACATAGCACAAGTTCAAATTGCATCTAATGTGGTGTATTCAAGCATCATTGGTGATTTTTTGTCACCATCATAACTTGAGAGATTTATTGTGACTTGTTGTTACAGTAAAGCTACTGTAGTGTGATGGTTACATTATTGTTGCGAACCCTAACCTAAGTCATAACTTTCGTTTCCATGTAACTCATGATGTAGCTATACAATGCCTACACAACTCCTAACATTGCTTTCAACTTGATAGATGATGTTCTCTACATGTAGAGTTTTCCAACCTTGAAAACAATGGAAATATAGTGTGGAAAAAATTATCAAGAATCACATGGAAGAGATACTAGAAACTTAATCTTTTAGAAACATAGAATTACTATAGTGTAGGCATAGCATGGAAAAATGCAATTTTGTTATGCCAAAGTTCTAAGATCTTGTGACTATGTAGGGTAAACTGTAATATGGGACATAATTCACCTTACAAAAATAGTTAGATTTAGATCATGGTTAAGCCATTGGAAAGCACCTGAGAAACCTCAGAAATCAACTCTCAAACATTAATGGCAGAAACAACCATTATAAGATACTTACTTAGAAATTCTCATAGCTCATAAAGGGATTTTATATTAAAAGAAAAACTAGGACTTCTTGTGGGAGCACTAGACTTGGATCCAATTAGTAAGTGCACTAGTAATCAAGAAGAAAAGCCTCCACATTGGCTTTACTTGTCTAAAAGACTAAGAATCCATGATACTTGTTATATAGTGTTTGGAATGTATAGTAGGTTATCCTAGAAAAGACCTAAGGATAACCAATGATTCAAGTAGTTAGATGTTAGGCATTGCTATAGGAAGGTGCTATGGCCAAGAGAGGTAGCCAAGATGGAAGAAAATACCCAAGGAACAACATTCAAGAATAGTTAAGATGAAAGAGGCATAACATGCAAAAACAATTGTACACTTTTCCTAGGGATAGTAATACTTCTTAAGGAATCTTAGTATCTAACTGGATGAAATTTTAATTTGGATGAAATTTCAAGTAATTTTAATTGGATGTGAAATTTTCACTTCTTATTAAACGGTTTCTTTTAAAGAGGAGAAGAAAGCTCTCTCTCTCATAAAAAATTAAATAAAAGAATGCAACACTTAAAAATAAGAAACAAATTACAATAGAAGTTGATAACTTTTCCAACTTGAGCACACAAAAATAAAATAAATTAATGCTACAATAAATGAATTAATTCTTCAACATTCATTGGAAGTTCTCATGCTTAAAGCTTGAATTAAATAGCAAGATCTTTAAGAATATAAAATTTAACTTCTAAAGGAATATCATAGTTATGCTATTGCCACTAGAAAATAATTACACAATGAAGCTTCGAAGGAGAATAAAAATCAATGGTTGAAGACACATCCAAATACAAAGGAAGGTAGTAGACAAAGTAGGTTGATCACTAAGGATAATATTATCAATGCCTAGTTGAAAGTTGTTACAAATTCTAAATGTTTATTTCCAAGTATTTTTTGCAACTATGCATTAAAAAAAACCATGTAAAAATGAGTCTTTACTTGCACCAATAGGACATCAAGGAAAAATAATTTCTAGAAGATGAGTACTGATAGAAAGACCTTGATATATTACGCATGATAAAAAAATGTGAATTTTTGGATAAGTGTGAACTTTCCAAATACTAATCATTTTTCTCATCCAAAATTGTGATGATAATTTCATTCTCCATAACCTATTAAATTTATTATGAATAACATTACTCTTAGTAATTATGAAATTGACTTGTGTCTTGTGTAGCATAGAATTCATACCTCATCATGGCGGTATTTAGCATGTGTGTGTTTTGTTGCATCGGTGTAGATTACATTCAACCCTTCTAATGCCTACAAACATTTTAAGGTGTGCTTACGCAAGGGCATTATAGGTTGGAACCTACTTTGGGGAGGATCCACTTGCGTGAATTTCATAATTTGTACTTGTTGCACATCACCATCCCATCATATTACACCTTCCCCATATTACAATATTCTTTCCCTTACCATTATCCTTCCGGTAAACATTCCTATGTACCAATACATGTCCTATTTCCTCATACTCTTCATGAACTTTACTGCTAGAATTTACACCATTATACTTTTTCTATGCCTTCCGATCTAATCGACATTACCCTAGACCCTTTACATCGATCTAAAGTCCTTGATTTATAATGTAAAATTTCAAAAAATTTATTAGATATATCAAATCCCTAAATTTCGGTAGGTCGCGATATCGGGGCTATGCTATCATGTACATGATTTCGCGTCCTATTACCCTATAAATATGGATCCCCCCAGCGCACATCCACATCATTTGTACTATTCATGTAGGGGACTTTTTCAAAATTTCTTCTACAACTTGCGACTTGTGCATCTCTTGATCTATCAATCATCACTCACTTGCTTGCACTCCAATTTTCATTCTGTTCGGACCTATCTGAACCCCAAGTGTTCAGCTTAGTTATGGGGGAGGGGTACATGCTGAATTGCGCATAAATTTTCCAAAATTTGTTATCACCCAAAGGAAATTACCAAGGACCAAGGGATTAAAACTTTAAGGTCACCTAAGTAAAGAGGGCCAAGTACTAAAACCTTTTGGGGGCATTTCCATAAAAATTCCTAACTTAAATTCACACGGAATAAGAATGAACTCATTAAGGCAAGAAGTAAGGTATAACTTAACTTTGATAAGCAACCTTACTAATGATTGGCCCTGTGTGATTACAGATGGCCCCAAAGCATGAACAACAAGAAGGTCCCTCTCAATATGTGGCCAAGTGACCTAGGAGAGGTGAAAGACAATATGCAGACCAAGAGGAGAAATTGTTCAATATCCATCAAGAAGCCCCTGCCACTGTACAATCGGGGCAGGTAGAAGGAGGAGCTACTGTAGTGCTTGAACAGGGACAACACCTCATGTTGCCCCCGGAGTGCATTCAGGCCATTCGTGAAAGGTCGACATCAACTACAGTGATTGTGGAATTAAACTTTGGACCCTTCATGGAATTTGCTCTTGAGGCCATTAGGGACTACCTCAAAGGGTCTCCATTATGGCCTATCCTCTCCTAAAGCAATGCCTGGTACTTAGGAGAAATGTACCAATTTTGGCACAATAAAGAAGAAGGCACCACAGTTGACATTTTTGGTGTGTCTCTTGATTTTTCCGCCAAAGCCATTTCGAAAGTGTTAAACCTTCAGAACACAAGGCCAAAGTTGCTCGTCTGTCTACTTGCTCTCATGCTGATGCGTGAAGGGTTTGGTTAGATAAGACGTATGGTAAGGAAGATAAGACCTATGGAGAGTTGACATTGGAAGAGAAGATATACTTTAAAATTGAAACTTATCACATCTTTCTTAAGAAAGGATTAAACAGAATTTTGACATATGCAGCAAGAGGAAGTGCGATATTGATGGGAAAGGTTAATGCTAACTTGCCTCATCTATATCTCATGGAGATCTTAAGGCAGTTTAAAGAACCCAAGATAGGGAAGTTTGCATTGCCCTTCCCTTGTCTCATTAGGAAGCTATGCAAGCATGTTGGTATTCGAGGATACACCAATGACGTCCTCAAAAGAGCCCAAAATGCTTCGTACACCAAACTGCTAAAGCCACCAGCTGCAAGAAAAAGTGCTGGTGAGATGCTGGAGCCAGAACAAGAGCAAGAATAGACGATGGGGCCCACTACAACTCAACTTGCAGGGCCTAGCCAACTTCCAAGCACAAGCCTAGTCAACAACAAGAAGCAGGGTCCAACACGAGCTAGCAAGATCAACCATCGCCATCGCCGTCGTAGGATTACCGACCATTGATGAGCCATCTCAAGGCCATCACTGAGACAGTCAATTGGGGAAGTCGTGATGATGCAAATCTCTTCTGCATCATCGATGATACCATATGGTCCACTGTCTATATAGATCGCACACGAAGTGAGGTGTCCATTTAGACAGGAAGAGGGGAGACTTATTAGTTGCAACAGATTTTAGGGAACGCTGCATCCTTCAAGTGCAATTGGAGACTAGTGAAGGGGCCACAATGGTGGTCATGTAGCACCAGGATGCAGCAGGAGCCATAGAGGTGGTCACAAACCACATCAAAGAATATTTTAACATCCCTGTTATGCCACCGGTAGATTTCATAGGAGCACGGGATGCTCAAACTCTGGTCGGTCCCTCAATGACTCTTGTGGAGCATGAGGATGTGCTTGATTGATTACTACAAACAGGATAGGTGATGACATCCTTGTTTGACATCCCACAAGATGTTACGGTAGCACAATTAGACCTCATCTCTACCAAAGGGAAGCTGGTCATGACAGAGATAAGGACTGAGCACGCAGAAGCGAACTTGGCAAGACTGCAAGACCAGCTGGACACCTTTAGAATAGAGCAACTTAACAAATTATTGGTGAAAAATAAAAGAGTGGCAGAGGAAAAAGAGAAGGCCAACTAGGATTCCTCCAAGGCACAAGTGCAAACCTACGCGCACGCTAAAGCAATCAAGGCCTTACAAGAAGAGAATAAACATCTTGTTGCCAACAATCTTTGGTTGACCTCTATGGAGAAACAAAAGAACGTTCTTGAAGAAAATTTTTAGCAGCCGTGAGAACAGTTGATCAAGGTCAATTAAGACATGAACTATTTGGCTAGAGAAAATCAAACTGTCTCAGTGGAGGAGGTACATGCCATCCATCAGAAGACGGCCATTGAAATAAGCGCATGGCAAAGCGAGGCCAAGCGACACGAAAAATTAAAGGAGCATTTCCTAGACTAGGTGGGAATGTATAAGCAAGTTATCGAAAAAGAGATCCATATGACCAAGGCCCACATCAATACTTTCAATGCTCAACACACTGATTGGCGGGCCATATTGGATACATATGCATTTGTCCACCAAGCAGAACTTAAAAGTTGGGACCTGCAAATTCAGGATCTCACAGAGTACATGGAGTTGGCAAATCTACAGTATGCCAATCTAGCCATGTTGACAGCAGGGCACCCGAGGACAGAGCTTGAAAGGCACGTAGCTACCACCTACGCCAAGTATGAAGCAGAATTTGTAGAACACAAGAAAACATTGTAGGAGCTGGAAGTCGCAAATTCAGAATTGGAGGTGGTTAAAGTAAGCTACCAAGGATAGAAAGATGTCATAACGGACTTGGCTCAACAGCTTACAGATTTTTAGGAGTACAGGGACAAAGCTAGAGCCTACGAGGAGGAATGACGGTTGTTTGTGGCTTGGTACGTCAAGGAAAATAAGATGTTCCCGCAACTACCATGCCCATGGGAGGTGTCAACCCCATCAAGCATTGGAGGATCAGTATGGACAACACAAGATCCCCAAATGGAAGAGGAGAAGCTCCAGGCACTACTTCAACGTCATCAAATCCCAAAACCTGGAGCACAAGACAAGGGGAAGAAACCCATGGAGGAGCCATCGCCACCTCGAACCACATGAGCCAAATAAAGTTTACAATTTTGCAACTTTGCAATTTTGTAATGCTGTAATTTTGTAATTGTATGTTATGTCCCAATTTTATCCTTTTGAGGTCTCCACTACAACATGAATAAATCATTAGTCAACTAATAATTCCATACCTATCCACGGTGTAATAAATGGAGCTTGTTCTCATCTTTGACTCAAGGATGAGTTGTCATTCAATTGTGTGGGTATGATGAATCGTAATTCATCAGGCTGCAATATCAGACCCTTGATATTGAAGCCTCGATATCAAGTACATGATATCATAGCTAGGTTGCGATATCGGATACGCGATATCGCGACTCCTATGCAGACCTATAAATACACATGTAGGTGCACGGGAAGGGAGTCAGTTTTTTAGCAGTTTTTGGTCAGTTTTAGGAGTCAATTTAGTTAGAGTCTTTTTATTATTTTTTCCTCTCAACCCTTTCTCCCAGTGCATGCCCGCAGTGTGATGATTGTAATTGTACGACATCCTTTATTCGAGTGTGATGTACTTGGACATGTACATGACCAGAAATAAAGATCAAGATTACTTCATCATTATATCATCCACTTAGTTTAATTAATTAATTATTTTTTTGTAGTTAATATCTCTTCACCCTAAACTCCTTAAACATGAAATGAGTATGACTTGATCACAAGCATCTACGTGTGACTGCTTGGTATCCCAGTAGCATACTCAGGCCATGCGCTTGGTAATCCAAGTGGTAGTCATGCACGAGGCCTAAGATGTGTATGGATGATTAAGGAATGGATGCTCATCATACTTAGGCTAGCTTAGATTCTCTCTCCCTATCTCCTATTAGTTTAACTCTCTCTCTCTCCTTTCCTCCTAGCTTAATTAAAGATTATTTTCCATTGTCTCTAGGAGTAGCATTAGTTTAGGAACACATCATACACCTCACTCTAGACTAAACCATACATGACAAAGCAAATACTAGTCCAGGTGGGAAGATAGCGAACTGCAATCAACGAGTAACTATCTACATACCACAACTAGCCTGTTTGCAGAGTTCGACCGGATCGTGCATGAAACGCTCATATTCGTATGGTTGAGTGTAGGGGTACCTAGCCACTCATCAATTTGGAATATCCCAAACTATTTAACTGAAAATGAAATGAAATGATCTTGTTTTGTCTTTGCCGCTTAGATGGAAAGAGATATCCTAAGCAATGAGGGAAGCACTTTTATGGACATATTCAATTTTTATCGACTTGAAAATGGGATTAGTTGTTCTATTGAACAACAAAGATCGTACCTTTTGCAATTCATTCAAATAATAGTTGTACCTTTATGGAATTCTTCTATTTCTTTGTATTATTGATATAATCATCCTTATTCTCTTGAAAAATCTTCCTATCCCTGACCAATCTAGGAAGTCTACCAATCTTATTACTTTTTCCTTACCCAAGAGGACCCTTACATAAATCCTTAATTGACCTAGGAGTTGTTTCCTTAGTGGTAGAGCATCACCAATTTGGATATTTGACCTAAGGGGTTGTCGCAATAAAAAGGCAACACTGAAGAATGGTATGGAGGTTTTGATATTGATCATCAGCAAATGAACCTAGCTTCAGCCAATAACATTCTCCATGAGCTTTACTTGCTTGCATAACATAACTTGAATGTAATGTGGGAGCATATTCTCTTCTTAAAGATTCCTCCCTATCTATCTGCTCTCCCCAGTTCAGTTGGTGCTGCCACCATAAAATGATTCGGAACTACGATACGGTCAAAATGACTTTTTTTATCCATTCGAAAGTAGTATTGCATGACCAAAAAATTAGAGGAGGGACATCCAACAAGGATGGTGTGTCTAAGTATTAGATTTGTTGGTTCATTGGGGTGGAATGGGAAAAGGCAACGCTTGAATAACTTGGTTTTGCCTATTCGGAATGATTTGTTATTGAGGCGAACAAGTAGGTGAAACCTTCCTAATAGATTATGTTTTCTTTGGCAACTCAAACGATGCTCCCAATATGCCAGTAGGAGTCCCTTGATCAATGAGCATATTTTACTAGGTGAAGCATGCATGCATGAGTGCTGATATATATTTTTTATGATTTTTGCTTCACTTTTTACGAAATTACCTATGGCAGTTGGCATAGGATTTATTAAGCAAGGTTAAGAAGGTTTAGGTTTTTGAGGTTTTTGTTTTCCTTTCTAATAAATCCAAAAAATTTGCAGCAACGATGTCATAGATACGTTATTGTATCTTAGCATATGTTATCATATAAACAATATAGCAGGGTGCATGTCAGTTTATAAAAGCAATACTTAGACGCACGAAACTGTAGTAGATACATTAGCATAGTAACAGAACTCTTTTAATTTATTTTCTTAAATTCAGTACTTAGCAGTGTATGCCCATAGTGTGATGTTTTGTAATTGAATGGAGTCTTTATTCAAGTGTGATGTAGTTGGACGCATTGCATGCACAACAATAAAGATTGAGATTACTCTACATCATTGTAGCAACACTTACTTTTATTTCTATTTCCATTTAGTTTAATGTTTACTATTTACTATTTTCATAGTTAATTTTTACCATTACTTGCAATTTACTTTTAATGTCATTAAGTGGAATGAGTACAACTGACCTTGAACATGTAAGTGTAACTACTTAGTAACCTAGTAGTGCTATCACTTGGTACGCCAAGTAGTGTGGTACTTGGTAATCTCAGTAGTAGTTGCATGAAGTCCAAAGTGTGATGGAAAGATCTGGACTTACTGCTCATCACATAGGCTAGTTTAGATTTGTTTTATTATCACTTAGATTTAGAAACCTTTACTTTCGCTTTATGTTTACTAGGAGCCTAATGGCCAATTCAACATCAATATCATATACCTCACCGTGAGTTAAACCATATGCATTGATTTTACTAACTCATGTGGGAAGACAACAATCGCAAACGCTAATTGATTATTGGTATAAGCACATTGTCTTATCTATGAAGTTCGACCGAGATTGCACATGAACACTCGTATCTTGTATGGTTGGGTGTTGGATACTCCATTGCTCATCATTGGCGTTGTTGTCGAGGATAAGTCAATGTTATACTAAGTAATTAATTTTTCAAAGTTTGTTGAATCAAAACCTAACTCTAATCTTCACAACCTTAATATAAAGCATACTTAACACAAACCATAAAAAAACAATAACATGGCTTCACATAATGATCAACTATCACCTGCTAAGGAAACAAGGAGTAGTGACAGAATTGCTAATGAAGAGGACTAGGGAATGCCAATACAGACACGTATTACTTATGCTCACATTGATCCATACCATCTAGACTTTACCTTCATATGTCATCAAGACAAACAAATGAAGTGGAGAGACATGCAAGGCAACATAGTTCTGTCTCTCAAACATGCAACACTAAACATGTTGCAAATTGCTCTAAGGGGAATGCACTTGGACCAGATTCAAGAAGGGTATCATGTGACTCAACACATGACTAGACCCTATGAACCTACAAGGGGGCAAATAAAGAGAGATGCTAATATGGAGGTCAAACATGTTCATACCAAAGGGAAGTAAGCCAACACATCTATTGTCACAGAAGAGCTTAATGCTGATTAGTTCATTTTGGAACAACTCCACTAGAACCATGAGGAGCCATCAAAGACACCTATCATTAGACTAGAGGAACTTGTCAAGGCCCAACTTCACTCTACTCTAGTAGAGATACACAAAGGAAAGGCTACTAACTCAAGATACAAGTGAGACTCTAGGCCAAGGGATCCTGCTAAGTCCTACAAGGAAACTCACAAGAGTCATGAAAGGAAAACTAGCCAACACTATTCTCCTACTACCTCCATTGCTTCATCACGATCATTAGAGGACTATGATAGGACACAACATAAGTATTGAGACTTTGATAGGGAAAAGAGAAGAGCTCATGGTCATCATGATTGATACTTAAGTTATTTTGATTCAGAAGATAAGGAGTATGAAAGAAGAAGGTATAGATATAGAAGAGAGGATCAAGAGAGGCATGAGCATAGAAGGGGCCACTACTACCACAAAGCCTATGCACTTGATCATGATGATGAACCCCTTATGGTAACCCAGAGCATGATCAACATTCAAGAACTAGTTTACATACCAACCAAGCATGTGAGAGATAGCCGAATCAAACGGCTAAATATGAATAACATGTCTCAATTTGAAGGAGGTTACAATGCTAATCCTCAACATCACCTTCAAGCATTCCACAATTCTTGTGCCCTTCAAAACATAGAGAGTGATTGGTAGAAATTGAAGCTATTTCCTAAAAAGGAAGCGAAAAGCTGGTACAGGTCATTGAAACCTAAATCCATCAAACACTATAGTACCATGCTTGAAATCTTTAATGATAAATATCAAACCTATTCATAAGTGTTAAATCTAAGAAAACAAATCCAAAATTAGAAACAAGGAACTCATGAGACCCTTCATGTAGCAATGGACAGATATTATTCACTATTACATAGATGCCTAGGCCATGAATTTTCATCAAAGGAACAGCTAAGGCACGTCATAAATGGGCTCAGAAGCATAACAAGAGAGACCATTGGGGTTTATACCCAAGGAAGACTATCAAAATTAACCGTCCATTAGATTCAAAGACTCATTAATCAAGTGGCAAAAGAAGAAGGAAAACCCAGAAAAAGGAAATCAGCTAAAGAATACAATAAGGATCCATCAATTTGGAAAAGAGATGCATGGGTGTGTGATACCTAAGAGGAAGAAACCTTAAACCAAGTTATTAGGAAAGAGACATTGCCGATTCAGAAATCTATTACCGATGTAGTAGCACAGGTAGCAAAGATGTGGGATTCAGTGGATGAATGATGTACAACAACACTAAAGATTATGGAGGAGAAGGCAGAATAAGCACTTAATAAAGGTAGAGATAAAAAGAAGAAGAGAGAAGTTGGACAAAGGGGCAAAGTTGCTACAGTAGCTGGGCACTCAGCACTAGCTTCAAAGATGATGAAGGTTGCACCATTTTCCAGTATGAACATCCTAAGGGATGTTGTCCAGTCATGGTACATTTGTAAGAAATTGGGGCATACACACTTAACCCGCAATTTTTTCAAAAACAGATGTCCAAACAATTACCTTATCTTCAGGGTAACTATAGACAGTAACCTCAACCAACGTGCTATCCTAGTGGAGCCTTGTTGCAGCTATAAGAGCAGTACCATTAGCAGTGGTAGTAGCCACAATCATGGACCATGTCATTGTCATGCCAATAGTATCCATATCGACAACCTAATCCTTATGGATACTATGTCTAGTGTCCAATCTCGCTAGCAAACACAACTGTTCAAAATCCATAATATCACCCACCAAAACACCACCAAGGACCAATCCAAACTTGCACATGCATCCATAAGCATCTGATCTTTCAAATCCCAATCCAAATTCTTTTCCACCATCCCCAATGCAAGGTGAATTGCCATCACAGCCACAATAGAAGAAAGTTGCAAGGGTAGTAAATGTACAAATAGAAGATCTCACCCACAATGCTAAGGACCAAATAAAGAAACACCATTTCTTTAGCATAAGTCCAAAGGAGGCTAGCAGAATAGGAGCTTCATCAAAATCATCTTCTCCTAAAATAAATCTTCTCACTCTTAGCAAACTTCCATCATCATCAAGTCCAAACATACAAGTTGTCATGCTTACTAATTTTGTCATTAACTAGATTAAGGCAGGGCCACTCCTGTAGAAGCAAATTAACCTAGGAGTTTCTTTGATCTATCTGCGAGTAGCTAGCAATCTACTGTGCAAAGCTCTATTAGACTCAAGTTCTGGAGTTAATTTAATCTCCTACAACAGATATCAAACATGGAACCTACCACCATTCAAAGAATGCAACATCAAGTTGGAGCTTGTGGATCAATCTGTCGCCATCCCTTTGGGATAAATCGATGACATAGTGACCATTGTTAATGGGTGTTCCGATCCAACGGACTTCTTGGTGATTAATGTGAAGGATATTAATAAGGAATGTCCAATCATCATGGGGAGGGCATGGCTTAGCACCATTGGTGCTAGGCTAAACATGAGAGATTTATCCATGGAGATCTCGAAAAAGCATAAGCATGGAGCCATCCATACACAAAGAATTCCATGCATAACTACTAATGACAAGGGTGCAATAGTGGATAAAATATTCAAACTACTAACACAGATACCATATGAGTCCACAATAATAATGAAAAACAAATGTGTGGAGAAAGAAGAGTAGAAGCCACAAAACCAAAAGACATCCCATGGCCACTAATTGAGAACCTTAATTTGTCAAATGTATGCATGGATACATATGAACCAGTTACTAATTCCTATTCAAAGAAAATAACGTCAACTAAGGACTTGGAAATGAAAATATTAACTCATAAACACATACCAGTGGAAAAGGAAAACAAGAACTTAGATGATCAAAAAACAACTACCATCAAGATCACATGGGATAATCATAACAAAGGTAAAACCTTAAAGATGGTAAGAGAAGCACCCAAAGTGTATGATCCAGGAGATTTTGAGAGCATTTTTCGAACACTTGCCTAAGAGTTTAATCATGGGGAAGATGTCCTATCATGACTTGGGAATTAACAAGTGCTTTTACAATTCTTTTCATTTTTCACATTCTTTAAAATTTTTATCATTCTTTTATACTTTCTCATTTCTTCAATTTTTCACATTCTTTAATATTTTTCAATTCTTTAACATTTTTCATTCTTTATACCTTTTCATAATTTTTACCATCTTTTCCATTTCTTTTATACTTTGTTTCAAACCCTTTGTAAATAGTTTTTGATCATTAATAAAACACATTTAAATAAAGGTGATGAATGGCAAGGTAACCCTACACTCAACCATACGAATACGAGCGTTACACGCACAATCCTGTTGAACTCCACAGACTAAGTGCCTACACGCCTTATGGAACACTTAAGGTTAATCGTTCGTTGTCTTCCCAGGCTTACTTTTATTTGTCACGGTTGTATGGTTAAGTAAGTCTGAGGTATGTGATTTTTATGTCTTTTATGTTTTATCGCCTATGCTAATG
>MNCI01025672.1:7492-35316 GCA_015680685.1 Gnetum montanum
GGCAATAAAGACGAACTTGATTAGATAAACCTTGTAGCACGTGGTTTTATTTATTGTTATTTATTTACTGCTTTCCTAGTGCGTACAAGTACGACTTGATTATGAGCATCTACGGATGTGTACGGCTAATCAAGGAATCGACTGCTTGTCGCAACGCGTGAGTACGACTTAACTACGAGCATTGGCTGCTTGGTAACCCAGTAGCGTATTCTAGGATCTGCGCTTGGTAATCCCAGTAGTAGTCCAATGTGTACGGATAGTTAAGGAATCGGCTGCTCATCGCTAGGCTAGAACGTGTGATAAGTACGACTTGGCTACGAGCATCCACGAGTGTGTATGGCTAGCCAAGGAATCGGCTGCTTATCACACTTAGGCTAAATAGGTGCCTCAGTACGACCACTTCGAGCACTTGCGTTACGTGTGGTGATCCCAGTAATGATTAGCGTTTGGTAGCCACAATTGCATAGTTCAGGGTGTGTCCGGTAAGTGGGAACAGTTGCACATTGGATGCTTGATTCACTTAGTAGTAATACCACTTGATAATTCCAGTGATGACTACATGAGTCCAAGGCATGTGTGGTAGGCTAGGACTAGATATCCATCGCACTATGCTAGGTTAGATTTATGTTTTTCAAGTTAATTAGACTTAGAACTTTATCTTTAATCATGTTTACCTTTAGGAGTATTAAGGGTCTACAACATCAACCAATCATATGCCTCACTAGGAGTTAAACCATACACCTGAACTTCCCTAACTCGAAGTGGAAAGATTGCAATCTTGAACTTAACATCAATTACTAGCATAATTATATTGTCCATCTATAGATTACGATCTAGTCACGCGTGAGCACTCATGACTTATATGGTAGAGTGTTGGATGCTCCACTGCTCATCAAATATGGTGTAAATAAAATTACCTTATGCCTTTCACATTAGACCACATCTATGTTAAAACCTTCTGCTTGACTAGTTGGTGAATATGCTTAGGATTTTACTACATGTCCTCTCAAGAGATATTCTATTTTTTCAACCATTGCATTACCCAAAAATACTAATCACAATCTCATAAATCCTCAAGAATTTATTCAAAAAATTTATCTTACCTTGAGATATGCAAGCTATGAGTGTATATAATAAATTAACACAAGACTTTTGCTTCAAAAGGTAATAAATCACATTTACATAATAACATTAAGGTGTTTGCATCTTCACCTTTAATTCATTAAGAAATTTTTTTTTACACTCTTTTAATATCTTTCTAAAGTTTAGCACTCAGTCCATATCCCTAAACAACACATCCATACAATATAGTAGGATAGATGATAGTTTGAAATTTTTTTTTTTGACCTTCCAAGCCTAGAGTCCTAAATCCCTGCACTTGTTTTTGAAAGCATACCAAGCCTTAAAACTTTATGCTATTTTTTCTTTGATGCACTTCCCTATATATAATTTTTCATATAAATGAGACCCAAATATTTTTAAAAATTATATTATTTGCACATTGGTACATCAAAAATTGAAGTTATAACAATTATTTCTTGTACCTTAGATCATCAATTTGGTTTTATCTACATTCACTTGAAAATTAGATGAACAATAATAATTTTCTAAAATTTGTAGCATATTCTGCATACCTTCTGTAGTAGTGGAGATCAAGGCAACATCATCTACATATAAAAGGAGATTCATTGTTGGGATCCAATGTTGATAACATGACTATCCTAACCATTGCACAACCATTCCTATATTTCATTAATAACGATACCAAAGAGAGTTGGAGAAAGTAGACAACCTTGCTTAACTCCAATTTTGTTCTAGAATTGAATTTTTGTTCTAGAATTGTATTTCATTAATTACCTCCTCATACAACCTTTGAGTTGTTGTAGTTAAAATCAAATGTGAAGGGAGACCACTTTTATGCAAGCCTAACCATAGTTTTATATAGATCACTAAGTCATATGTTTTTGTGAAATCAATAAAACAAAGAAAAACTTTTTATTAGGCATTTTTGCAAATTCCATGCAATGTTTAAGAATAACTAAGTGATTAATAGTTGAGTGATTTTGTCTAAAACCTACTTGACATCTTGCCCTAACTTGGTTACCTTCAACCCAAGAATTAATTCTCTTTTCTAGTGGAGTGCCCAATAACTTAGCAAAAATATTATTCACAATGATCATTTGATACTTGTTCAAATTGTTTTTATCCCTCTTTTATATAACAAGATAACTTTACTAGTTTTCCAAGGTTGATTTAATCCTTGCTTCATTGCTTAATTTAATTTGTGCCAAATTTCTTTGTGAATAGCATCATGCCTACTTTAATAATTTCTATTAATATTCATCACAATAAATACATGTGGTTGTTTGCACATCAAGCAAGCTATTTTCAAATCTACCTAATTATATTTCATGGTTTCTTTATCTTTCTTTGGATTCTCTTCAGAGATGTTCTAGACTCTCTAAAACTCTTCTAGATCTTTTCATACTCATCTTCAAAAGTTTTAATAATTGCTAATATTTAATAATCTATTTTCTTTGATATTCTAATTTTTTAATTATCAATATGAACACCTATGTTTTTAATATTTAATAAAACGTTCAAGTTAGCAGCGCCTTACATTAGGGCCATGTTTTTTTATTTTATCCTTGTTTCTTTGTTATCATGAAGTAGCCGCTTACATAGCAAGAATAATAAGAATAATCAATAATGTATCAGAGTCAATATGTTATTGGATATGCACGTAACAGAAACCTTGAATCTTTTTGTAGAGACATAGGAGGGCTACAAGGCCGAGGGAAAATAACGTTGCGATGGCGAAGTTGGGGGAGGAGGAGGATGAGGAGGGGAGAAGAAGAAGAAACAAAGTAGGCCTAATTCCATAGTCGGCTGAACTGCTGAACTGAGCAAGGCAGGTATTAGTTTCACAGCATGTTACAGTCACATCCGATTCATCAAGTACAAGAGTCGTAGCAGCATACAACTGCCGCCGCTGGTGCTGCTGGATGACATCTCTCAGACGGTTCTGCATAATTTGATAAGCTGGGCGATGATGATGATGATGATAACGTTCAGTTCATTGCATTTGGAAATCTGTGACCAGAGCCATCTATAAAATATTGAAATCTTGGAAGGGCAGACGTGGAAAGCTTGGAAAGATGGCAAGGTGACCAAATGGTGGAGCAAATACAAAGACATTTACTGGCCAAGGCCTTGGGTGGCCCGTGGCTGTCTCAGTCGTGGAAGCTGGATTGTTTCAGTGCATGACACTCCTGCTGCAAGTGTTTGGCCTCTTTTGTCCATCTTGTCTCGCTATAGTAAAATAGGATAGCCTAGCCTGTCTATAATAAAATAGGATAGCTTAAATAAAAAATAATTGAGAATGATTTGAGGAAACTACTAATAAATAAAAACTATTTTTAATAGAGATCAAATTTTTCTTTTAAAAAAAGAGATCACGTGGTCTAACTTTATTTTATTGGGACTAATCTATGATAATGATGAAATGAAATGAAGTATTATTATGTCTAAAGCCTCGTTGGATCTATTGAACAGATATTACATTTTCATGTAAAAAATAGATTCTTTACAAATTGACCAAGCACCAATGGATGCATCAAAAACAAATCATACAAGCTTTTTGGAGAAACATTATAACACTATCTCAAATGGGTAGTCATAGCATAAGAAAGAAACACATGTAACTCATCTTCAAAGGCTCATGATATGCACAACCTACAAATGTGCTCTTCTCAAGGGAGTTTAATCCATCTTCCACTTTCAATTCTAAGATTTTCCTTTAACTTAAGTGAAACTAAGAGATAGTGAACTTTTACATCTAGTTTATTAGATCTAATGTAGTGTAAATAATGATGATAACCAAAATAAGTTGAAAAATATAATTTCAGATTCAAAGCTGTAATGGGTATTCTTGTTGTGCTTTGTATTTTTTGATTGATTTTGTTAGTAGAGTTTGTACTCTTTTGGTTAGTATTTATTTGTAGTATGTGTTAATTACATGGGAAGCACCTTTTTGGATGCTACACTCGATTTTCTTTATTAATTTAATTTAGCTATTATGTTTGGTATGAAATGATGATTGGGCATTGATTTTGGTGATACATTATATTTGTTAATGATTTACAAAGTATGATACTTGGCCAGCATTCTATTCATGCTCTATTTTCTCAAAGCTAAGTTCTACAAGGCCTTCCTAGTCACATTATATTTAATACACATGGAACCCAATCATGTTATTAAGGCCTATTTGTCATGCACTCAAGTTCTTAAGGCCTATTTGTCACATACAATGTGTCAATATTGTTGACTTGGTACATGGGACCCACTCAACTCCTTTAAGGATTTTTTTGTCACATAATATCTCAACTACATAGAAAAAATTAAACTTTCTAAAAGTATCTTTACAACAAAAATAAATTTTCCTTTTTTTTCTTTATAGTGATAAAGGAAAATTTCAACAACAAAAAATCTTCAAGCTACACTTGTGGAGGAGAGATGATTTGTTGAGTTAGAAGAAAGATAAATCATCTATGTCTTTTGTTTTCTTTAAAGTCACTCAATTTTCTATTATAAAACATAACAGTATGTTATTCTTTTGGATAAAGATTATTATTCCTCATCTTCGTTCATTAATTGCATTGTTAATTTTTACCTCCTGCTTTGTTGTATTGTTCAATTTGTTCATAGGCAACTTCGAACCTTTAATATATTTTGCTTACTGAACATTATGTAATATGGTTCCTAAAACTATACCAATGATGTTTATATTATTACAAGGATTTTAAAAAATAGTAAAAATTCAAATTCAAATTCATAATTTTCTGTGATGGAATACTACTAGCCTATATATGTAATATATATGTCTATATAGTTTGGCTAAGAGGATCTATATTCAAACGTGAATGTTAGGCAAGGAACAAGTTCAAATTATACAAAACTTATGGATAATGAATAAGGGAATTTCATTTTCGAAGTTACTTCAACATGCTCTTGCTTCCTCTACCTTATCTCCATTTCTAAATGTTCTCTTGGCTGAATTTGTTCTCTGCATTCCATACCATACCCTCTTAAAACAAATTTGGCCATGGAAACATTCAAAAATGGAGATAAGGTACAGAAAGCAAGAGTAGGTTGAAGGTACTTCAAAAGCAAGATTCAAGTGTTCCTCATTCAAAAGTTTTGTATGATTTGAACATTAATCTTGTTCCTTGCCCAACAATCATATTTAAAAGTAGTAGTCTTGTCCTTTGCCAAACTATTATATTTGAATATAAATCCTCCTGGCCAAACTGTACAAATATATAAGATATAAATCCTCCTAGCCAAACTATACAAATATATAAGATATATTTAGCCTAGTAATGATAAATAATTCATTAGAAAAAAATTCTCAAACATCCGGTTTGCCAAAAACCGTCACTCATTAATACGTCATTTCCAAATGACAACTATTCGACAGGATTCGTGTTTGGTGGAAGCCCCGTCCATGGCATTAGCGAAGTCAGTAGCATTTTGCGCTCCTTCAAATTGCTATCTTTTTTTGTAATTACATTATCCTCTCGAAAAAAAGGGAAAAAAAAAAAAAAAACATAACCAAATTGATAAAGCATGCTGGTGGCTAATACCTGATCACTTTCTCGAGTTTCTAGCAGTTTTGCTTATAGCAAAATTAATAAAGCATGCCATTGGATCCAACCAAGATGACTGTTCGCTTTCACGAGTTCGTTCGTGGTACTTTGATTTGCTTCAGATTCGGCCGGACTCATCAATCCGGTGGCCGTTTGGATGCGGAATTTCAGGTGCCCGCTGTTTTTAAATTTCGGTATGGAACTGGAATGTCTTTTTATGGATGCAGGCGTGTTTCATGGCAACAGAAAGAGACAAGCTCAAATGAAGCAGAAATTTGCAGGTAAGAACTAAACGTAAGGGTTCTTCAGCTTTAACTTGCGACTTGCGAGACCTGTTTCTGCGAAGAGAAGAGGATAATGGCGGATGCTCTGAAAGGCCCTACTACATATGACAATGAGCCGCGACGCCATTCTATGCTTAAAGTTAACTCCAAGGTATCCGGTTTCTCTCACGCTTACTTTCAAGCTTGATGCGGACGCCTTTGTGAAATTTGCAGCATGCACGAAATTATTTGCAAAATATGCAAGGAAAGCGCCTCACTTAGCATTGTATTTTCTTTTGAAATAGTTGTGATTTTCGTTTGTTATTTTAAAGGACATATAAGGTATATTAATAATCGTGATCGCAAAATGAAATGGAACTTCGAAGGCATATGTAATTGTTATTTGTCCGAGTTCCTAATGCTTAAGGATCATAGCAAGCGATTGAAGTTTTACTTAAGTTTTGAATCAGCACAGAGCCTTCTGCTGAGTTATAACACGTCAGATATTACAGCTGAGCTGCAGAGGCATGGTTAGTTAGTACGGAGGTATCAGTCTCACCATTGGTTACTGCAGAGGAATCCGTCTGTGTGTTATCGCTTTCTGCGTGCCCAAAATACCTTTATGAATATGATTCAGTGCTCCCACAGCGTTCTTAATGTATTTTATAAATGAAAACAGGGGATATTTGTAGGGAACAAGAAAATGCAGATATTTGACTGGGGCTAGTAGGTAAAAGTAGGATTCGTACACCAGAGACTTTTGCAAAAATCATACTGTTAGAATTTTTGGAGTACAGCCAGGAGTTCTTACAGAGGAACCATGGACCGCCCATTAAAAATGTCGTATTTGCTTCGTAACTTCTCAATTCAAAATACGGTTAAAAAAAAGTTTGATGTTTTTTAGGCAGCTTGTGCTTCAATAGCCACATGCATGCAACTTCTATGTGTTGAAGTAGGCAATTTGATTACGTTAATGTAATTAGGGTAATTGTTTATCTATCATTGTCCCTCATCTGGCATCATAATATCCAGGATCCTTGTTGCTTCATTCTTTTCTTTTTTCCAAAAAGGTTTTATCAAAGTTTTGTTCCATGCAGGAGCCTTTCAATGCCGAGCCTCCAAGGAAGGCATTAATCAAATCTTTTGTCACACCAGAGGATATGTTTTACAAACGTAACCACGGCCCAATTCCAGTTCTAACTGATCCTGATAGGTACTAATTAGTCTTTGATGATGTTTGTCTTTAGATTTTAAAGCGCTAATTGCGACAATGCTGTCTTCAGTTACTTTTGGAACACAAGTGCACATTGTAATTGAATTGCTTGATGTTTGATAGGTATTTGGTCAGAATCGGGGGATTGGTTCCAAAATCATTAATGCTTTCAATGGATGACATAAGGTGCTACATTTATGCATTATTCTTGTTGCACGTGTATTCTTAATCTTGAAAAGACAATATATTTGATTTTATTTCCCATTCATAATGTACAGGAAGCTTCCAAAATACACCGTCCTTGTGACTCTACAGGTTTGAATACAAATTGAACTAGAAAACTATTTTTTAACGTTATATTGTTCATTGGTTGAAATTACCTAACTATAGTGCTTGTCCAAGGTTCATTTTGTTACTTACAAAATTTTTATAACCCACCCGCAAACTCAGTGTGCAGGTAATCGAAGAACTGCAATGAGCAATGTACGAAAAGTCAAAGGTGTTGGATGGGATGTGTGTGCATTAGGAAATGGTATATTTTCCCTAAGGTTTTTAGAACATTTTTCATAGTATTATTTGTACCAGAACTTTGTAATGTGTATATTAACACCTTTGCATTGATCTGATTTTTCACACACATACACAGACTACTTTAGTTCAACATCCTTAAGTGGAAGATTAAAGGAAAAACATTTTATATACGTTTTTATGTTCACTTTCTGGTATGTCACCCAAGTTGGGGTTTTCTTGGACCATTTTTAGTAATATATGTAAATAACTGAATCAAGTTTTAAATTTAAATTAGCAACATATGTTGGAAGCACTGAAGTGTCTGTTAGAGGATACCAGGAATGTTGATGAATATTGTCAATTATGGAAAGTCCTATAAGGTGGATTTGTAAGTGTAAGATGATACAAGCTATATATTATTACAAACTTGCCACACCAAATTTGTGGAAAGAACCAATAAAGAACTGTGGTTGTATTTTGAAGTTTATTTCTTATTAATGAATCTGAAGTTTTTTTTTAACGAATCTATTGGGCCAGTTCATTTCGACATTTTTTTTTGGATAATGCTCGTATATCTCAGCAGTATCCTATTGGGCTTGAACTTGTGACTTGTAGGATGCAAGCCTCAGGCCTTAACTAACAAGCCATACACCTTGATAAAATATTCATTCATCCTACTAAAACATCAATTAAAGAATTAAATGCAAATAATCTTCAAGAGTCTTTGTCTTTCTATTAGATTCTCCGTCTGTATTTAATTAATGTTTACTTTGCTAGAAGTTCAAATGTACCATCTGTTAGGTTATGTGTTTCTGAAAATCTTGAGAGATAATTAGGAAGTAGAACTGCAGATGATGCTATTTAGAAATTGGTTTAAATGAAAGAGGGACATTTAAAATTGCAAATCATCTATGCTGATACAAATATTTTAATCAGGATTTTAAAATTCAGTTTTCTTTACTGTAATGGTACTCCCTGTTTGTTTATATTTCAATTTTTTTGGATGAAAATTTAATTTTCCTTTGTAAGATTTGCAATAAAGTTACTAATTTTTTCTTCTCTTGGTTATATGGCTCTTTGGTACAACTACGGTGTTGCTTCTTAATTTTTATTTTACATTTTCTGGTTATTTTTTTAATCTTGTCATTTTCTTTTGTCTGATTGATCGTTACTGATTCATTTTTAACAGCTTACTGGGGTGGAGCCAAACTTTCAGATGTTCTGAAGTTAGCAGGAGTACCTTTACATTCATTAGTCACTAATACTGGGGGTAGACATGTTGAGTTTATCAGTGTTGATGTCTGCAAGGTTTGCGATTGAGTCATTAGTTTCCCTGGCATTGATCTAAGAGTATTTAATTTTTATTTATTAAATGATTAAATCTGTTTGGTGAACATCATGTTTAGGAGGAAAATGGAGGGCCATACAAAGCTTCTATTCCTCTAATTCAAGCAACTGCCCCTGAGGCTGATGTGTTGCTTGCATATGAAATGAATGGAAAGGTACGAAGAGTGTGACATTTTCAGATTGTTTTTGGCTAGTAGCAGTTTCAGTTATGATCATGGTTTATGCACTTTTGACCTTTTCAACAGAGAATGTGTCACCATGCCTTTTCAGGCTTATTTAAAATGAGGAAGTTACCATTCACAAAAATTCGTTAATAGGAATGCCTTCTAAAAAATTGTGAAGTGTCTAAAGTCATTGCAATTCATAATATTATCGCCTATAAACTATTAAGCCTTTACTTGGCTCTTTCAAATCGATTGTATCAAATTACAACAGGAGGGAGATTGTTACAATTCGCAAGTCCCTCACACACCATAATAGTAATCAAAGGACAAAAGTAATTCTAGATATAATGTACCTACCCCGCATGTTAGGTACAATGTATCATACTTCTGTCATTCAGAGCGTATAATTTCGAACACTCCCCTTCAAGGTTGGTGCATAACTGCATATATATCACCTATGCCCAGCTTGTTACTGACTGAAACCGTGATTTAGGTACAGCTGTTGTCAAAATATCACCAAGTTGATCTTTAGATAGATTTCACGCAAGGAATGCAGATCTTCTTAGCCATGATGACATTTCTGATAAAGTGACAATCCACTTCAATACGCTTTGTCCTTTCTTGAAACACTAGATTATTAACTATGGATATAGCTGTCTGGTTATCACAAAAGAGAGTTCGGAATCAGTAATAGGAAAGCCAAACACCTGAAACAGTATCATTAGCCACATTAAGGCACATCCAATATGAGCCATAGTTCTACGATATACTTTGCCTTTGCACTTGAACGTGGCACTACTGATGGTTCCATGCTCTTCTATGAGACGAAGTTTCTACCAACAGAAGTACGATAACCTGTGGTTGAACTTTGATTACATTTAGCACCAGCCCAATCTACATCTGTGTAACCAATGATGTCAAGTGAACTCGAAGGTTGGTATAAGTCCTTCCCCTAGAGCACTTGTAATACATGGAAAACTGCATTCCAGTGAACCTGTTTAGCAGCCTCCATAAACTGGCTCAGTATTCTTGATGTGGAGCCTCCCTCAATAGACCTCAGAAGGACCCATTCTACAATTTTCCTAAGCAAACAAGAACAACACAAAGGAATGGAGAAACTTCTTTTTTTTTTCCCTCTCAAATGTAGAGAAATGCATCAAGATTGAGGAGCCAAGCCCAACTCACAACTTTCCCAAGGATCTTAGAGGTGACACATGTTCCCTCTCAATCCTCAATTGCTTGCAATGAAGCGAAAGCTCAAGACAAGACACTTATAAGAGATTCTTTTAGCCTCTCTCAAGTGCTATCCCTTGCCTGCATTCAAACTCTCTTGCACAAGCTCTCAAGAGACCTCTCAAATCTGTCACTTAACTCTTTTCTCTCACTCTTGCCCAAACTTAGGCCTTGGACTCTTATTTATAGCTTCTTGGTGTGACCTTTTGTCTTCCTTTACATTCAAAAAATATAAATTAATTTCCGTTGTTTGCTAGAGACATCTTGCTGAGTGTAGATGAGTTGCAGGAGATGTCTTATATGCAAAGGAGACATCTATCTCTGAAAGGAGATGTTTATCTCCTAGAGGAGACGTCTCTCTTGCTGGGGCTAAAATTCAAGATGCTCATCTTGAGGTTTGGAACATCCAGACACCTTCAAACTAGTTCCCATTTAACCCAGAATCCCCTAAACTTGTCAAAATAGGCTCCAAATATCCCTATGCATGCCAAAACACCTTTGAATCATCATTAACAAGGTCAACACAAGAAGACACACACAAACAAGACACACATCCAAAATACATTGAGGATTACAGAAGGGTTAAGTGATGTTCTCATCTTTTCTTGCACCTTTAAAAATGTCATGCTTAATGACCTTTCACAAGTTGGAAGGTACCATGCCCCCATGACTCAAAGCCATCACACTTAGCACAACGATCAAGACTCCATGCATCAAATACATGAAAATGAGTATCATTTGAGGTTTTGGTTTTGAGCTTCCCCTGTTCATGAAGGCTTGTCCTCATGCCCCATCATGCTTCCTTCATCTGAGCATGTCCTTGGAATGCTTCCCTTGCATCCCCATGATGACTCAAACCTGCACAAAAGTGGCACAAAAATTTGGAAAAATAATTGTTAGCATCAACCCATGGAGTAGGCCTCCTTGCCCAATGGCATTTCTTTATTTGCTGCCAACTGATCTTCCTTATTCTTCGAGCATCCCCTTGCCCATACAAATTTCAACCCAGCACTTACACAATTGCCCAAAAGCATCAACCAACATACTACTGCCATCAACACCCAAGATTGGACAGTGGCAAAAACAACCTTCTTCTCATTCATATGAGACTCCATACAATCAGTAATATCATCCATATCCAATGCATTCTTGTCAGCATCAAAGAAAATTTCATCATCACAAATAGCATTCACCTTTACAATCTCCTTACAACTAGGAAGCATCAATGAAGAATTCAAGTTACCAACCTCACTATCAATAATAGTGGACAATAACCTAAATTTATGATTGCCTTGCCTCACAGTCCAACTATTATTTTCTTCATTAAAGATAGCTTTATTATCATAATTCCATGGTCTACCAAATATGAGATCTAAACAATCAATAGTCAATACATCACAAAGAACCTGATCATGAAAATCTCCAATGGAAAAATCAATAAGGCACCATTCCTTAACTTGCTTATAATGATTCTTCATTAACCAATGCACTTTGTATGGATTAAGGTGAGGAATTGTAGCTAAATGCAATGACTTCACAGCCTTGGTAACAATCACATTTTCTTGTGCTCCACCATCAATGATCACACTCAAGGAATGACCGATAACATTACAATGAGTTTAAAACAAACTCTTTCTTATAACATCCTCATTGGTACTAACATGTCCAACAAAAGTACAACTATTCAACTCACTTTGATTAGCAATGTACAAAGGATCAGGTTCATGTACTTTCTTTGAAGATGCAGTTCATCCTCTTGCATAGTTTGAATTTTCTTACCCTTAGAGGCATTCTTCTTTGTCTTTGTGCACTCCCATTGTTTATGACCTGATTTACCACAATTATAACATATATCTTTACCTTTTGGAGATTGTTCCCTTCTTCTTCCCCTCCTTGGAGAAGTAGACTCCCTTTCCTTCTTCTTTTGCTCATCTTCACCATTGTTCTCAGATGATTTCCTTGACTTGTGTGCTATGTCTTTCTCATCCCTTTTCTTGTAATCCTTGCCCTTCTATAAGTCAAACTTTGTAATTTTCAATTCAGCGTTAAGGGCAAGATCATAGGCTTCATCAAGAGTAACAGGCTCATAGGATGCTAATTCTTGCTGATATTGCATTCTTAATCCATTAATGAAGTTAGAAGCTTGCTCATACTTAGTCCAATAAACATCAGCCTTTTCCAAAGCTTTACAAAATTCAACATAATAATCTTTTACCTCGTGATCTCCCTGTTTGAGAAATTTCAGCTTCTTGATGGCTTCATGACAGAGGGATGCCTTTTCAAACTTTTGCTTTAGCATAAATTTTTATGAGTTGCCAACTCTCAATATGTTTTTCATATTCTTCAAAGTACTTGAGACATTCCTTGTGCCACCATTTGGCTGCTAATCCTTCAAGTTTGCTCTCAACTACATGAATCATTGACTCACTAGAAAGTTGCTCAACAAAAAAATGCTTATCCACAACTTTAAGCCAAGAAAGAAAGAAATCTGTACCTTCAACATCTTTAAAGATGGGAATATCCACATGAGGTACTCTTAAAGCACCTCTAGAGATCTTTACAAACCTTTCATCATCATTATTATGAAGAAAAGGAAATTGTTGTTCATACCTTTGAGTTCTAGTCTCTTCTTCCTTTGGAGTCCTTTGATCATTTCTCCTCTTGACCTTTGCAGACGTGCAAAAGGATTCTCTTCTTCAATCTCCTCTTCACTTCTTCTTAAAGTTTTTGCAAAAGCTTGGTGCTTGTGGACCATTACTTTGGGAAGGACTTCTTGCATTTCAGCCACAAAAGCCTTAAAGAAGTCTTTGAGCTCTTGAAGCTCTTGCCCAAGCTCTTGATTAGTCTTCTTCTTAGGAGCCATATCTTTCATAAATCTAAAGGTAAAATCTTAAAGCAACAAGATAAACTCTTCAAGCAATTCCTTTCAATTCAAGGTAACAAGCTACTAAACCCTAACACAAAGTGTAATGAAGATGTAATTGACTTCAAACTCTAGCCTTTCAAGCAAATGGGTGCTCAATTACCAAAAGGAAACTTGACCTTACAAGATTCAAGCAATCTTTACCACTCTTAGGTTCTCCAAACCCTAAGTGGTTGTAAAGCTTCAAAAATCTTCAAAAGCTTGATGAAGATCACCAATTTATGTGTGGATTCCTTCAAACCAGGTGCATTGATACCAATCTAATGTGGAGCCTACCTCAATAGACCCCAAAAGGATCCATTCCACAAGTTTCCTAAGCAAATTAAGCTTAGCAAACAAGAACAACACAAAGGAATGGAGAAATTTTTTCCTTTTATCAAGATAACTCTCAACATGTAGAGAAATACATTAAGATTGAGGAGCCTAGCTCAACTCACAGCTCTCCCAAGGATCTTAGAGGCTACACATATCCCCTCTCAATCCTTAGTTGCTCACAATGGAGCCAAAGCTCAAGACAAGACACTTATAACAGATTCTCTCAACCTCTCTCAAGTGCTTCTCCTTGTCTGCATTCAAACTCTTTTGCACAAGCTCTCTCCTTGCACAAGCTCTCAAGAGACATCTCAAATCTCTCACTTAACTCTCTTCTCTCACTCTTGCCCAAACTCAGACCTTGGACTCTTATTTATAGTTTCTTGGTATGACCTTTCATCTTCCTTTACATTGAAAAATACAAATTAATTTTTGTTGCTCGCTAGAGATGTCTTGTGGTCTAAGGAGACATCTTGCCCGAGTGTAGATGAGCTGTAGGAGATGTCTATCATGAAGAAGAGATGTCTATCTCCTAAAGGAGACATTTTTCATTGTATAGAGGCGTCTCTCCTACTAGGGCTAAAATTCAAGATGGTCATTTTGAGGTCTGGAACATACGGACACCTCCAAACAAGTCCCCATTGACCTTGGAACCCCCTAAACTCATCAAAACTCATCAAAATAGGCTCTAGACACCCCCAAGCTTTCTAAAACACTCTCAAATCATCATCAACAAGGTCAACACAAGAAGACACACATAAATTGAGGCCAACGGCCTCTATGTAGAAGCACAATGGAGCATTATGCAATGAAGTCAGGATGAGTTTCTTCAAGCTTTTCTTTGTCCTCTCATGCTCTATTTTTTAACCCTTTGAAAGAGTGCTTTAGTTTCTCTCTTCAAGTTCCAAGAAGAGCACCCTTCTCGCATTTTTACAGCAACAGTTTTCTCAAATCCAAGCTCTACCATGACAGGCCCCAGTTGCTAATTTCTCACAATTGCTCATCAAGTTTTTCACAGTTGGTTTCCATTGTCTCATTTTCTCAACACATCCCTACACACCCTCATTTGTTGCAACTTCTCATGAGTTTCAAGTGAAGAGGAGAAGCCTGCGAGAGTCCATGAAGATGCATCCAAGAGATGCTATATTTGTGCTTTATGTTTATATTTCATGCATATGTTTTAGTTGAGGCTTCGTTATGAATGATCTAGTAGCAAGAATTTGATGAAATGTGTAGTTGTGTTAGATGGCATAAATGCCACTTTATTTGGAGCAAAATTATAATGCTTTTTCCTCCAATATGTTAGTTGACTATGTATGATGTTTTTCATGAAAAATATGATTAGAAATTGGAGGTGTTTTTGCATATTTTTTAGGGCTGTGTTTGTTGTAAAAGAGTGACAGCCATGAATGGCCAAGTGTCCCTCTAAATTTACAATATATATTATGCTCAATGTGAAGTGAAGCATTGTTCATGCTTGAGGCCATGTAGCGCCATAATTCTGAGCACTTTCCGTATGCTTTTAGCCCCATTTCAATCCATAATTTGTGTTTAAAGCATGGGCACTTTTATGTTTGTAAAGCTCTTTTTGTATGAGTCAAAGGGCATGTTAATTTTGATTTTAAATCCTATGGAATTGGCCTCTAAATTAGTTTAATCAAAGCCTCTCAAGTTGTGGTAAATTTCTGAGCACTTTGTGTGCATTTACATGACCAAAATCAGGTTCAGATTGTTTCAGATTTCATGTTTTTACCTCTTGGGCGTTTTTCACGTGAATCCACAACCAAATCAGAACTCATGGTCTGCCTAGAGCTCAGACCATGACCGGTGGTCAACTCATGGAATACACAGAGATTTATGGCTTCTATTTCCAGGTTTTCTTGGCTACTACAACTTGTGGTATTGCAGACCATAACCTTCCCATGGTTTGTGGTTTGCTCAAAATCAACACAAAGGTAAAGGGCAGTATACCAACATCTTTAAAGTCCCGACGACCTGACCACAGCCTGTGGTGAGGCAAACCATAAGGCAGCCACTCCCTGTAGTTAGTTCATATTAGGAATGGCGTAGACCACAACCTGACCATGATCTGTGGTCAAGCACCACAAGGACAGCACAACCTGTGGTCAGATGACGACGAGTACACCATGACTCGTGGTCAAAACAAAACTGCCCAAAATTGCATATTTCAGAAATCCATTTATAGGACTAGCCTCGATGATGATTCAAGCTTCCGCAGTGCTTGCTCCAACAACAGCATCATCCTGTGGTTCTTTTTCCATTCTTTACATTTTCCATCATTCTTATCAGTTGGAGGATCATCTGTAAGATCTTTTAGTTTTTCCTGGGTCAATATAGACTTACAGCCTGGACCCATAGCAAATAATTTCTTCCATTCAATGTAACTGTTGTGATCTGCAAACTATTAGATTCAGACCCACGCAACTATATGTTCAGTGGATCCAGACTCAAACATACTTCATATACAGAGCTTTTCTCAACAACTAAAATCACAGCAGTAGAAGAAAAAACAGTATCGCACCAAGAATAATCTGATCAGGAAGACTTAGAAAAGTAGCAATGATAATGAAAAAAAATTAAAAAAGGGAACATTAGCAGCAATTAATAACGTCTCTAGAAGAACAGAGACCTCTTGTCATAGTTGTAGAAAAATGAAGTTGCTACGATGTTTCAGCATTTCAAGTTTTAAAATGCAACACATTAGCCTGGAAATGTAAGCTTTTGTGGTTTCTTATCGGTCACCTGCCCTTTCTGGTATCTATACGGCTTGGTATTTCCTTAGATGAAAGAAACTCTACGGCTTTGATACCATGCCAATTAGCAAAGTAAAACTCCCCAGAGAAGGAAACGGGAAGAGGGAGATTGTTACAGTCCCCAGGTCCCTCATGCACCCATTAAATAATAATGAGCAAAGGACAAAAATAAGTCTAGATACACAATGTACCTGTGCCATTGTCTAGATATAATGTACCATACTACTGTCATATATCACGTTTAATTCCTAACAGATTGCCAGTGCTAATTGTTAGGAATGTATGAACGGAAACTGTCATCATCTATCACTTTAGTAGGGAATACTCATATTCAAAATATCTCCTCAGCATAGTAAGTATTCTCTCATGAACTTATAATAGTTGCTAATTTGAGAGGTGGGTGGGTTTCACATGCGGTAACACCTGTTGCTTGGACCCATAGTGTGTAAAAGATATCTACATATACGAAGAAATTTACTTGCTACTCAGGTGCCTGGTGCTCCTTGTGGGTGCATTTATATTTTTACCCGAGGCAGGCACAGAGGGGCAATGTTTTTGATGGCGCTGAGTTGCCCATTTAACCAGGTACAAGTTAATCCCACCTGGCGGGAATTGAGAACTCTTGCATTGGCCGCTAGAACGTGTTTAATCAGGGTTTCTCCATGACCCATCAAGCCAACCATTATTTTAAAATTAATAACACAGACAAGTCTCTAATATTTGAAAGGGTTACAAAATTCTATTTTGATCTTTTAAACATTGTTTATATTCACAACAATATGGTAACTGCTAGCTTTTGAGATTCTGCAATTTTTTCAATAAATGTGATCAGCACTTCCAAATGGAAACAAACATGGGGTTTATATTTCCAAACGTCTCGCTCTGAAATATACTTACTGATGTCGCTGCAAATGCTAGCCATCAGGAAATCTTGAGAGCATAGTGCTATCTTGAATTTGTAGTATTTGATTATTTTATTTTTAAGCTTTTCATCAGAAACGCGATCCTATTATCTTGGTTGATTATTAAGATCCCAAGACTAATCCTGGTACCTCAAATCTACTTTTACTATTATAATATCTTTTTAGTTATTCTAATTTTTTTTATTAAATATAGATAAACGGCTATATTTACTCATTTTTTGTCTTTTTTTTTCTTTCCAAGGTGTTGAACAGAGACCATGGTTATCCTCTTCGAGTGGTGGTTCCTGGTACAATTGGTGCACGATCTGTCAAATGGCTGAGCAGCATAGATGTAATAGCCAATGAATGTCAGGTAGAAAAAGAGTACACACTCAATATTGACTACTTTTTAACTATCTGTTTACTTCTTTTTTTCCTCTTTGGGAATTTGCGAAACGCGTCTTGCTATCTATAGTCCATTTTGTGATACCCTTCCTAACTAGTCTGAGTTGGATGTTTGTTTTCTTTTCTTTTTTGAAGAAGAACAAGATTTTATTGATAAACACATTTTGGACTCCAAATTTCTTGGGATCTTAGGAATCAACCAATGAGAATGATTTTTTTTAATATACTTGCAAATTATTAAACCTATGTAAGAAGGTATGGAATTTACGAATTCCATATGTTCAGTAGTACTCAGAACATTTTTAATGTTTTCCATCAGGGTTTCTTTATGCAAAAGGATTACAAAATGTTTCCTCCTACTGTTGACTGGGATAACATCAAATGGCCCTCTCGTCGTCCACTGATGGATTTTCCAGTTAATGTAAGTTGTTTATGTTGAATAGTTCATTCATGTATCGATTTTTTTTTAAAAGAACGTTAGTTTCCTGGTTGTCACCTAAGAATATAAAGGGTCTAAATTCAGTCTATGAAAGTCCCTTTTTGTACTGCACAAAATTATGAGGATATCAATTTCATTGCATTTTGAGAAAAAAGAGATTTGTCTAATTAATGTTGGCCATGTTGCATTTTGTTGAGTGCATATAAATGACAAAAAAGCTTTTATCTTTGTCATGGATCCCATGTTATCTTTTAATATTTAAGTGTCTAGTTTCATAACTGGGTTTGAATTATGTCTGATGCCTCAATATTTCAGGAAATAGAATCTAAAGAAGATTATTGTCATTGGTTTTATTGTTTTAAATTTTATTGTACTGCCTTGGGGCTAATTTTCTCAAATTTTCTTCTCGAGTGTTTAACTATTCTCAAGACTTCTAGCGAAACATGTATTATGCTTATCAGATTTACAAAAGTATATTGTTAAAAGTGGAATCTCTTAAAGGGACGTGATAAATTGTATTGTGACTACATATATAGCTTTGAACAGAGAACAGAAGCTTATATAATGCCAACCTAAAATACATGGGATGAGGTTATACTTAGGATGAAAATGACATTCATTTAAACATTGTATTTTGTATTGGCATTCTAGCTCATTTGGTAGCATATCTACCTAACAAGTTTCAGGCTTAAGCTCTGCTTATGGAAGTAGCCACCTAGTTTTCATGAGGATTCCATTTTCTTTTTTGGTGAAAAATAATTTAAATTTGAAGAATTCTAGTTTCACACTTAGCATTAGTTGGTGTCATTTACATAAATCTCTATTTTTCTCTCACTGGTTCCTTCTCTGTATGATTACTGCTGATCATTTTTCTTGTTTGAAATTTATATGTAGCTTTTTTAGTATTTTGAATAAAATACTATACTTAGTTTGAAGAATAATGCGGATATGATTTTGTATGTTTTGAAAAGTTATCATTTTTCTCTATATATAAATAGATACTATATGTTTATTACAGTGTGTAATTTGCTCCCTTGAAGATGCAACTTCCGTGGAATCTGGAGAGAAGGTTAGTATAATAATTTTGTGGTAATCCATCTATTTCGAGGATCGATCTTTTTAAGAATTTGCTTTTTTTTTTTAATTATCTTAATAAAATATACTTCAATGCCAGCCATGCTGGAAACAGTGTTGCATTCTCTGATTCATATTTCTCAATTTTTAAATAAAATTTAAATAACATGTTTAATTGTTAGATACCCCAGAAATTCTTGCCTCTGACAATATGAAACCATACTTGTTGGATGCTTCACAAACATAAGCACATGACAACATCAAGTTTTGAAGTTTTTAATTTACGTAGTTGACGTGAGTACTCACCTTGGCGGTTCCGTCACAAGGTTACATGCACAAATGAATAGCTCTTCTAGGAACGATTATGTCTACAAGATTATGTATGCCAAACATGATACTTCAGGGATTTTTTCGGTAATATATTGAGATGATGCTATAGAACTCAAAATCTCATGAGAACATTGTAAAAGTTGGTGCAACAGCTAACTAAAAATGGATTTTTTTATGCGATTATGCTGCAGGTTAGCATCAGAGGTTATGCATTTTCTGGAGGAGGGCGTGGAATAGAAAGAGTCGATGTATCTGTAGATGGTGGGAAAACATGGCTGGAAGCTAGAAGATTTCAGGATTCTCATAATAATTACGTTGCAGACACTGAACAAAGTGACAAGTGGGCTTGGGTGTTTTTCGAGTTAGAAACTCAGATACACCTCCCTACAGATATCATTGCTAAAGCGGTCTGTAATCTGCACATTTACCATATTTTCGAATTGTATGTTTTTGTGCAAAATGTTAATCAGATTTTGTTATCAAAATATAAAGGTATATATATCCTATCATGCAGGTTGATGCTGCAGCTAATGTTCAGCCTGAAAGTGTACATAGCATTTGGAATCTGAGGGGAGTACTTAACAACGCATGGCATAGGGTTCATGTGGACAAACTTCCCAAGATGATAAGGTCAAATATGTAGAAAGCTCAAATGTGATGTCCATGTAAATACACTCTGGTTGGGGTCAGATTATAATAAGTTGTGTTTTTGGCTCAGTAATAGAGCTCTGATGAGAGTGTGAACTAACAAATTGGATATGCGAAACTGAGATTGTAAGAATTGAAATTTCTTCCTTTCAAAGGCAGAAATGATATAGTCTTACGATTCTACAAGCTTTTGGTTATACAATGTTAAAAGGACACGATCTTCTCTGTTTTGAATCAATATTACCAATTGTGTTGTCAGTTAGATGCTGAACTTTAAAAACGTTAACGTGCCACAATCTATGGAAAATAGAAAACCTATTTTTCCCCTTGATGTGGACTACGATAGCCATTTTTTCCTGGATTAGTTGCATTGAAGGGTGACTTCTTGTGCGGAACCCTTTTAAAACATATTATTGACATTATGACAGGTAGGATGGTTAAGGTAAGTTGAAGAGTAGATTAAGGAATTACCAAGAGTAACTTGGTTGGTTATCTTTTTTGTTTAATAATTATTAAACAGACAGGATGTTACACGTTTGAATTATGCTTTAAGCATTTTTACGTTACAAGGTTCAATTATGCTTAAAGTATTTTTATATTCTATTTGAATTCTACTACTGGGTTGGCTTTGTTATATATATTTTAGGGCATATATAGTCAAATAGGTAAAAGTTCCTACTTATTCAATAGGAACAATAGCACCATTAATAGATTTAGTAGTTGTTTTCTTTCATATTGTTAGTATTATTTGTTATTATGAACTTGGGTATTATTTATTATTATGAACTTGGGTAAGCATGCTTTAAACTTGCAATCTGCATTTCATAATGCAAATACTTTTAAAATAAAATTCTTTTAAAAATGGAGTTTTATACAAGGATAGGATTGGTAAAGAAGCTATTTTATGACAAAAAATTGAAATTTTCAAAATACCATTAATCATAATCAAAGAATCATTATCTAGAGGTTTGATGCTCATTTTGCCAAGGTAGGGTCTACGATGGTTGGTGGATGATAAAATATTGAAATTTTCAAAATATTGCTAATTATGATCAAAGAATCATCAATTAGAGGTTCAATTCTTCTTCCACTAAGGTAGGGTTTATGAGGGTTGGTGGATGAGGGAAAGTTTAATTGCTCTTAAGTGGCTATGTTCAGACTTGAACTAAGGTCATACGATTTGAGAAACAAGTACCTCATGAAAATATTGTTAATTATAATTGTTTAAAAGATTGTAGGGGAGATATCTTTCCTTTGCAATGGTAAGATGCTAATTATGATTATCTTGATAATTATGAATTATTTTAAAATATCATAGAATGGAAGTATTTTATGATGTGGTTTTCATTGTCGCTGTTCAATGGTTTGCATTTTTAATATCCATATATTAAAGAAGTTAGGTTTAAAGAAATTTGCTTGGGAATTTAATTTTCTAATTTTGAAACATAGGAAGGTTACTTGAAATTAAAATGGACCATTAGATTTTTGAAAGGATCTTTTGATATATTTATAAACAAGGCCTAATGGTCCAACTCAATGAGCTAATGGTCATTTTCTTAGATTTTAATTCATGGAAATAAACTTTCTTTGAAGGGCATGCTCAACATGGTCAACATGTAAGTCCAAGTCCATATCTTTTGTTGCATTGGAGCTAATGTTGGCTCACTACCATGGTGCAAGCAAATCACAAACGAGGCCACCAAAATCACTTTACAATTATTCTAAGATTGCATTTTATGGCTGTATTGATATTTGAAAATTATCATTTTAAAAGAAGCAAAATATTTCTAAGGTAATTGGAAAAAGTGAAAATATCATGAATTCACCTAGAGAATTAAGAAATTTTAAAAGGTTGATGAATATTTAAGAAAAGTTAAAATACTCATTAAAATTGAAAGTTGAATTGAAAGTAAAAGTGAAAGAAGCTTTAGTGGTTTTCTTTCTTTTAAGCTAATTAACAAAAAGTTGGTCAAGGACCATCATTTGGAGTGATGGTAAGGTGCTTGTTTTTAAAGTCATAACACTTGGGTTCAAGCATGGGTGCAACCATTTAAAAGAGGTTAGGCTTTTGCTTATTCATTGACCCTCTTGAGATGTCACTTTAGTGGGATGAGCATTGAGTCTCTAGTAATAGGAAAATGGTAAACAATAAAAACTAATAAACATACAAGGAATATAGGAAAATGTTATTAGATAGTTATAATGGGATTCAAGGTAGATTAATCACTTAATATTATAAAAGTTAATGAAATTTTAATGTAGAGAAGTAGACTTTAGTCATTAGTATTTTCACTAATTCTATATACTTATATAGACACCTTCTTTTACCATTGATAGTAGATTTCATGTTACACATATTAAAATTCTGAACTTATTTAATGGAGAAAAATGCAAAATAGATGGATGTTAATTTCTAGCCCTGCTCAAACCTAGGAGGTTATTGGGTTTATTACATAAGTTGCAAGCAAGGAAGTTGTAATTTAGTTAGCTATTGGTTACTTTAGTTCACTTCTAATTATCATAGTTACAGAGTCATCATAAAATCTTTCTATTCAATTTATTGCACTTTAATATTGTAACAATTTAAATCAATAAATGTGACACTATACTACATCATACATGGCATCATTATTATTATCTTTTATAGTCTTTTTAATGTATCCCATTTACTATATATCTTGGGGTGTACCTATAGTCTATTATCATCATCATCATATTCTTATTCTAGCTACACATGAATGGTTTTACGAATTCATGATAATAAAGAAACTAGAAAAGACAAAAGCTTCTATGAAGGTGTTGGAACATGAAACAATTGAAACATAGGTACACCCCAAGATATATAGTCCAAATAAAACTTTATAACTCAACATTGCCCACTAGAATTAAACCCATGACTTAGAGTTTCCAAATTAAGAGTTGAACCACTAGGCTAATACCCCATTGTTGACAAAAGTTTTTGTGAATAGTTTTAGTTTCACTAGAAGTAGTATTGATCAATTTGAATAGATAGCATGCAAGGAACATTTTTTCTCATATAAAAAGAATACTGTTAACCCAAAGATGAATAATATATTTTATTGACAAGTAGGGTTTAGAAGATATGAAAGAGGCTCGATGTAAGGTTAATTGTAATAGACATTATGTGCAAGCATTTACTTTTGTACCTTCCTCTCCGATAAAAGTTGGTGTATCATCAAAGTTTTCCGTTACTACATCAAATTTTTTTTGCTATTTTAAGTTAAAGCACAATATTGATGTAAATGTTGTTAAGATTGAGACCATTCTCCTTGTTAACAATTAATTTTCCTCTATGGTTTTTTCAAAGCATCTATTCTAAGATTGTTCACTTGAGTAGACATTCCTAAAATTGGAAGGTTATTCTTTTTCATGTTGTTTTTGGATCTTTATACTTAGTGATTAAGCATATAGTGTACTTTGAAATTTTTTGGTTTCTTATTAATATTTTAGGGTTCGATACCTTCCCTTTTCTACTATTCATCTCTATTAAGAGCCAAATCAATATTAACACCTTAATATTAAATATATTTCTTTAATTTCGTATATAAAGTATGTCGTATATTTTAATTTACCTCTTTATCGGTGGGGTGTTAGAACCTAAAATAATTTGACTATGGTTACACTCTACCACATATAGCTAACATGATATATTAAAAGATTTATAAAGGAATGTAATGATTCCTCAAGTGTAACTAGAATTGATAGTTAATACCTTAATCTTAGATATCTTTCTTTATTCTTGTATATCAAGTATATAGTATGTTCTAATTTACCTCTTTATTGATGGTGAGTTAGGCCTAAAAACATTTGACTATAGTGACACCTTAAGACATATAGCCAACATGTTATATTAGAAGATTTATAAAGTAATGTAATGATGCCTCAAGTGTAACTATAATTGGCAACCTTTTGTTTGATGATGTAGTTAATCACTTAAGTCACTTCTCATTAATTTGCCTCTTTATTTGGAGGGAGGAGGGTGTTGCAATTGAAACTTTTTTTTTTTAAAACCATTTTTACTACTAAGATATATAGTCAAAGTAGAACATTATAGATCAACATTGCCCACCAAAATTGAACCCATAACTTGAAATTTCCAAATCAAGAGTCTTACCATTAGGTTAATACCTCATTGTTTATTTACCTACTTATTTTTCTCTCTAAAAGAATTAAGCAATCTTTTCTAATAAGTACACTCTCTAGTCTTTTCTACATATGATCAAACCATCAAAAACAACTTTTCTTAATCTTTTCATCTATGGATATGACTTAAAAAAATTAAACCTATTTAGAAAATTGTTGATTTTATCTTTTTTAATAATTCGTAACATCAATCTTAGCATTTATGCCTTTATCACATGCATATTGATGAGTGGCGAGGTACCCCTACACTCAACCATACGAAACGAGCGTAGCACGCGCGATTCGGTCGAACTCCGCAGACTAAATGCCTACACGCCCCATGGAGCACTTGGGGTTAATCATTCGTTGTCTTCCCAGACTTGTAGTTGTCATGGTGTATGGTTAAGTAAGTTCGAGATATATGATTTGTATAGTCTTTTATGTTTTTCTCCTATGCTATCGAGGTGAAGGGTTGAGGAACTAAATAACTCTAACTAATGACTAAATCTAAATTAACTAGCGTTAGCATCCGTTCCCACTTACCGTACACACCCTGAACTATGCAACCGCGGCTACCAAACGCTAATCATTACTGGGATCACCATGCGTAACACACGTGCTCGAAGTGGTCGTACTGAGGCACTTAACTAGCCTAAGTGTAATGGGCATCCGTTCCTTGACTAGCCGTACACATCCTTAGATGCTCGTAATCAAGTCGTACTCATTCCGCATTCTAGGAGTTGAGGGTGAGAGAATCTAATCGCGATGAGTAGCCAATTCCTTGATTAGCCGTACACATTCGTAAATGCTCGTAATCAAGTCGTACTCATGCCGCGCTATTGCAGGGTAATAAATAACAGGTAGGAAATAACATGTAAGAAATAACAAGTAATAAATCCTATTCCATGCACTGCAAGGTTTATCCACAAAGCTCGTCTTTATTGCCGTACACAACTTGCGTTCAGGTACAATGTTGCTCGAATAAAGATCCGTTCACTTGGGGACTCCTACTGCTGGCACATGGAAAATATTCTATCTCTGGAGTGATCAATCTGCCAGAGTTTCCCTACTTCTAGCCTAGGATGGGAAATAAGGGGAGTGCTGCCTCTTTTTTATAGATTTGACGGTAGACTGTGATATCGTGTACGTGACATCGCAGGGGACGACACGATATCGTGGCTCATGTGAATCACGTCTCATCATACCCCCATGACTGAATGAAAACTCGTCCTCAAGTTGCTTACAATAATATTGGGAAGGTATGGAATTATTGAGGGGAATGGAACTAATGGGATGACATGTGAACGGATCATCATTACAAGACTTGACAAAACTGGTGTTCATGACAACAAGGGTGAACATCTTATTACAATGACATCAGGCCTTAGTTGGCAGCTGAGAAAGAGAGAGAGAAAGAAGTGTTGCTGCTTCCAACGCCAAGATTTCACCTTTTGTTGTCCATCCATAAGCGCGCCATCGATCTTGCTCCTTGCATAGCTACTTCAACGCTGCTCCATTCCAAGTGTTTGCTCCAGATCTAATCCGTTGTTTGTATGATCGCCATCTGCACACACAACACAATCTTATATTAGCAAGGGTAAATGAATCATCATGTAATTGATACCTTGCTTCGGTGTAGGTCCATTGGCTAGGTTGTGGTATGGCTAATACGGATCTGGGGATATATTAATGATGATTACTGAAGGTGTAGGGGTTAGGAAGAAAATCAAAAATCTTGGGGTTAGGAAAAAATCAAAAAAATTAAGCCCCGTACCCCCATGACTAATCGCGAACCTTCGGTAGCGTTAGAATGGAAAAAGAAAAGAAGTAAGAAAGATAGATAAAAAGGGACAACGGTAACGTTAATAAAGTGGATGTCAAGATGGAAATGAACAAAAGAAATTAGATTGCAAAAATGTTAGGGGAAAGAATTTAACTAATTCTCCAAATAGGAATGTCAGTGGCTCCTCCCCAAAGCAGGCTAATGCCCTTAGTGCCTTGACAAACCCACATTCAAAGAGTTCGTAGGCTTTGGGAATGTCATTGGGAACAAGAGTTAAAGTCTTAACCGCAAGAATTTACCAAAAAGAAAACAATGCATTAACCAAAATATATACACTAATGATACAACCAGAAATGAGGTGAACAATGGAGAGAAGGATGGAGAAAAGAGAATGGAATGGGATCCCAAGAACAAGGTGGTGTACAGCCCTTGTGTGTTTCATGATTAATGTGACTTGGCAAGTCTCATTCCAACTCCGACCTCGAACCAACCACATCCAGTGACTTCACATCGATGCATTTGGCTAAACGATCCACTTGGATAACAAGAATGCCTTCCCCAAGAGTCACCACCATTTCGATGAAACAAAGGAGAGAATGGGAAGCGAGAAGGGCCTTAGTTAGAGGGAACACTTTTGGTTCCATAACCAGTGCTTATAGCCCAATTTTATTTGTCTAAGGGGTGTGCTTTGAATTCTCACTTTTCTTTTCTTTTTCGTCTTCTTCTCTTTTTTTTTGTTTGTTTTATGTTTTTATGCGTGAGAACCACACCATGCAAAGATTTTTTATTTTTATTATCTCAGCTTCTGATAATTGGGTAACATCAGAACGGCAAGAAAAATCAAGAAGAAAACATCCAAGCACCCAAGAGAATGGCCAACACAAAAGCATCAAGTTCCCTTGAAGTCACACCCTTTGCAATCCTTGAGTCCTTTCTTAGTTTGAGAAATGCCCAGTCACCGATTCGTTAAAGTTCTTATTATAAGGGAAATGTACATTTCCAAGCCGAGAGAGACCATAGAAACTGGTGGATGGATGGATGAAGTGAACTCATTTCCACCATATCAAAAGAAACATACCTTAGTATCAACATTGTGACTTAAAGGTAAAAACCAAACATTAGCAATCAATATGAAAATAGTTCATATCATCATTCTGAACACTTATTGGGTGAAAAACTTACAGGGCGGATCACACACACACACACAAAATGGAAAAAGTATAATGATGTTGTAAAACAAAAACAAGAAAAGCTAAAGAAAGTTGTAAAATAAAAACTTAGAAAAGTTAAAGAAATTTGTAAAACAAATATGTGTAAAATAAAAATCAAAAAAGAACTGAGGGCCCCATATGATTAGCATAGGTGGCCATCTCCCCCATGACTGAGTTGTAAGGGAGAGATCCGAAATAATGAGCACCTATTTAAATTTCTAAGAAGTTTTCAACTTCTCCCAATTGATCTTAGATTAAGGGGTGGAAGTTGGCGACGCTCATATTCCAATGTATGTATGCTTTCATTATTGGCATGACTTGTCTCCTCAGTTCGTTCCATGCATATTTGTCTGCTCTTTCGAGTAGCTGTCAACCACGAGGTGTCTACTACTGGTTGTGTGGTTGCTACATATAGGCATCTTTGTTTCAAAGTTTCAAGAGCACACCTGTTACATGGAGGCACTTCCTCCATGTCATCACTTGATGAATCACTGTATGTGAT
>MNCI01025672.1:35623-53402 GCA_015680685.1 Gnetum montanum
GGAGGAGTGTACATGGGCCCAACCGCTTATTGTTGTGAGAGTTTGTCTGGGCTTTTGGTTTTGAAGAAGGGTCTTCTCTTTTTATAGTTGTTAGAACCAATAACAGGTTGAATATTTACAACTCTCGCAGCGTGACGTTGCTATAGTTAAGGAGGAAGTTCCCTTTGCATTGTTGGAGCAGGAGGTGTTATGGGAACTACTATTGGTGGAAGAGGTGCGGATGGATTTGGAGGATGGTGTGGATATGGAGTGTCTCCCAGAGGAGAAGGAGTCCTTCTGAAGTACTCTTGAACTTGGCAGTGACAGTTGGGGGTTGTGTGACTCATAGAGTCACTTGGAGAAATCGGTTGCTACACATAATATCCATAAGAGTTAGGCTGCCGGTAAGGGTACTGATGTTTCGACGATGGCATCCCCTATGATTGTGGGTATTTCCACTGCTGATGCTGTCCGATGGGCTGTGTTGGAGTTCCACTTGGATAATACGTTAGTGGTTGGTGAAACTGCCTTGGGTTACCTTGTGGATAAGGTAACCTTCGGGGTGTTTTCCGTTGGTTGAGTCTTGGATTAAGCGCATACACCCCAGACTCCTGTAGATGAGATGATGGGGCAACATCCCTTAGGATGGTCATAGTGGCAGATCTCACATCCACCGTCATCGTCTATGTCAGAGTCCACAACCACATTGGAGTTAGTGATTTTTTCCTTACCCTTGTTATGTGCAAGACTTAAATCTCTCCACTTTTTCTTACCTTTGTCACTACTTTGTTTTACCTTAGACTCTTCTACAATTTTTAAGAAAGTTTCAATTTTAGAGTCTAAGGAACTCCATACGTCATCTACCTTAGCTGCTATTTCTGTTGTGAGTTTTTGAAGCGGCAAGGTCTTTCTGTTCACCAACTCTTCGATTGGTGACTCATCCTCTTCATCACAGAATTTCACTCCCTTCTTTTAAAGAGAGGGGTCACGATTGTATTCTTCTGCACTTTCCCTTTTCCATAGCTCACCTTCTTCTTTTGCTACTTGCTCCAACAAGCGATGCACTTCATGGGCTCTAAGTTGTGAGAGTCTCCCTTGGGCATAAGTTCCAAGGGTTCTTCTAGTTTCATGCCTTAGCCCATCCACGATGTGGCAAAGTTGATCCCTTTGAGCGTACCCATGGCCCGGGCAACGATGTAACAATGTGTAGTAGCGGGCCATGGTAGCATCCAAGGGTTCATGAGTACATTGTTTCTACCCTTGGATCTGCTTACGCAAATTGGACACTCTGGAGTACGTTTGATACTTCTCGTTGAACAGTTCTAGCATCGTACTCCACCTCTTGATGGTTTTCGGTTCTAAGAACTGGTACCAACTCTTTGCTTCCTTGGTGAATGTCCTTGGGAACAACTTAAGTTTTTGCCACTCATTTTCTATATTCTACAAGGCACAGGCATCGTGGAATGCTTGTAAATGATTTTTCAGATCAGCATTGAATTCCCCTTCAAATTGTGGGATATTGTTCATGTCTAATCGTTTGATCTGACTATCTTTTAAATGCCTTGTGGGAATCCTAACTACCTTTGTTATGTTAAGCATACTTTGGGTTGTGAGTAGGGGCTTGTCATGATCATCTCTTTCATGAAGCTTGTGATGTCTGCGTTGTTCCCTACTCTCCCTACGTCCTTGCCCTTGTCCTCTCTCTCGACTTTCCCATCAAGGTCTCTCATTTTATCTACCTTTATCCTCTCAATTGTATTCATGATGGCTGCACCTAGATGTAGAAGGAGAGGGTGAGTGATGTGAAGAAGGGGAAGAAGAAGGGGAAGAAGAAGGGGAACCATCGCCATGACGATGTTTCTTGCCTTCTCTTCGGCTGCTACGGTCCCGATCGTGGTGACGATCTAAGTGCCCGTCCTTAGCATGAGTGGTTGTTCCCTCTATGAATAGTTGGTGTTCATGGGCATTAGAACCATGGTTATGTATAATTGATCATAGGTTTTGATACCCAACCTCCTCATCATTATTAGGAGGGGGAACATCGTTTGCTAAAGAACTCGTTATAAGGGGTTCCTCATCTCCTATTTCGCTAAGGACATGCAGACCTTTGCCCTTTAGCAGTGTATGTTGACTCTCCTACCTTAAGTCCCTCATACGTTGGGCATTTGTGGGATAATAATCCCTCATGTCAAAATCATCCGCAACGTATTCAACATATAATTCAGTTATGCCTATCTGTGCCAAGGCATGGAAAAGCATGTTTGGGACTGATCGATCTGGAGGTAACACAATGTTACCTTGCAAATATCTCCAGCGCATCTGTTTGTCTTGATGAAGAATAAAAGTAAAGTTAGGGATATACTCATTGGAATGAGTATATGTCATCTTATATTGTTGAGGCACTAGCTAATTTTGGTTATGTGTTTTATGTTGCCGACTGTCTCGTGTATGGTCCTTAGGTGGTGACTTGCTCTTATGAGAAGAAGGCATTGTTATCAGTGTGCTAATTCACCGTTATATAAATTCTTTTCATTTGAGTAACCCGAAGGTTCGTTAAGGCTCACAATGATGTGAATGATATCCTTATGTTCTATATGGCGCACAAACACTTAGTCCTCGGCAATGGCACCAATGATGAGTGGCGAGGTACCCCTACACTCAACCATATGAAATGAGCGTAGCACACGTGATCCAGTTGAAATCCGCAGACTAAATGCCTACACACCCCATGGAACACTTGGGGTTAATCATTCGTTGTCTTCCCAGACTTGTAGTTATCACTGTGTATGGTTAAGTAAGTTCGAGATATATGATTTTTATAGTCTTTTATGTTTTTCTCCTATGCTATCGAGGTGAAGGGTTGAGGAACTAAATAATTCTAACTAATGACTATGTCTAAATTAACTAGCGTTAGCATCCGTTCCCACTTATCGTACACACCCTAAACTATGCAACCGTGGCTACCAAATGCTAATCATTACTAGGATTACCACGCGTAACACACGTGCTCAAAGTGGTTGTATTGAGGCACTTAACTAGCCTAAGCATAATGGGCATATGTTCCTTGACTAGCCGTACACATCCTTAGATGCTCGTAATCAAGTCATACTCATTCCGCATTCTAGGAGTTGAGGGTGAGAGAATCTAATCACGATGAGCAGCCGATTCCTTGATTAGCCGTACACATTCGTAAATGCTTGTAATCAAGTCATACTCATGCCGTGCTACTGCAGGGTAATAAATAACAGGTAGGAAATAACATGTAAGAAATAACAAGTAATAAATCCTATTCCATGCATTGCAAGGTTTATCCACAAAGCTCGTCTTTATTTCCGTACACAACTTGCGTTCAGGTACAATGTTGCTCGAATAAAGATTCGTTCACTTGGGGACTCCTACTGCGGGCACATGGAAAATATTCTATCTCTGGAGTGATTAATCTACCAGAGTTTCCCTACTTCTAGTCTAGGATGGAAAATAAGGGGAGTGCCGCCTCTTATTTATAGATTTGGTGATGGACTGCGATATCGCGGCTCATGCGAATCGCGTCTCATCACATATGTTAAACTTAATGCTTTTTTATTGGCAACATTTTGTATTGAATTAGATATCTTTTGCTTATCTCGAAGTATTATTTTTGTGCTTTTTTTGTTATTAAACTTTGAGCGTTGAGGTTGCAAGGCGAAGCAAGCGATTCAGGAAAGAGTTGGTATCGGAGCCAAGTTATACTCTTGCTACAAGTGTATTTTATGTTTATTTGGCTATCTAATTTGAAGATACAATCATCACACAAGCTAAGGGTAGGCTTGAATCTGATGTGCTAGTAGTTACACTACCTAATTTCACTCTTTCTTTATACGATAAACATCTTTATGATAGTTTAATGCTTATAACTTACATTCTAGTTGAAATGCATTATGGAATTGTGTATGCTACGATAGGTACTAGATTAGTTTTTAAACTTTTTAGTAATACTAGTATAAAAGCCTTATTGCCCTTTGGGAAACAAACTGTTTCTATTGGATCCACAAACATAGAATATGGAACTAAGATCAATACAGAAGATCTTCCTATACACACTTTGTATCCTCAAATTGATGATACATTGGAAGAATTTTATGATTATGTTCCACTAGTAAGAAGAAGATGTTCTGGAAAGCGTAAATATAGAGTAAATCTCAAAACACCAAGATTTATAGAGTCTGATCCCTTTGGTATGGATTTGATAGAAGACCTGATCACTAGTACCAATAAAAGGATCCTTCCTTCTATCCCTCAAATGCCTAGCCTCATACCTTCTAGAAGGTCTTTTAGGCTTTCAAAACTAGAACAAAAACAAAAAATGGACATTGAGAAAAAGATGCGACCACTCTTTAAAGAGTTAGGTATTAACATGGATGTGAACAATATTATGGAAAATCCCATATATTCTACATCCATAGTTCAAATAACTGAGCTAGTTAAACCACCATAACGAACAACACAATCGATAGTTGTTGAGCAAGACCTTAAGGGAAAGCAACTTGCTCAAGAATTTGACTCAGATAGTGATCCATCGTGTCCCTATTTTGTAGCCATAAGAGACGATCATTGTTATAGAAATGCAAAATGTGATACTTTAATTAGGATAAATATGAACAAACCAAATGGTAAGAAAGAAGAACATAAGGAGCATCAAGTTAATAGTGTAGAACAACAAAAAGAGATTGCTCATGAAATGCATCAAAAGTTATCTATAGATCCACCATCTAATACTATAAAATTACAGAATTGGATAAACCATAGCTTTAGTAATTTATTAATCTAATCTAGGCATTGTGTGAATGAAGTGATGCATAACCAAAGAAAACTAGAGAATATAGAACAAAGATGGGTTCCGAAGGTAAAAAAATTTAGTACTCCTAGAACCCCTGTAATAGGATCTATTCTTGATAATGGAACAAACATTGATTCATCACCTAAAGAACCTAAAGCAAAGTTGTCAAAAGAGCAAAAGGATAAAGGACTGGCTATGAAAGCCAATGAAGAATCCTCTAACCATATGGAAGGAGTTGAGTCTAAGAATCAATCTTAATTAGACTTGGAAGAAGAAACTCTTCTCAAAATTCCTAGCATCTATATAGGAAATTTTGTATGGAAAAATTGGAACCTACTGAAATGTAGAAAGTCATTGATTGAATTAATGGTTTTATCAACAGACAGGTCGTCTTAGATAAAAAAATCAATGAAACATGCTATACAAAATTGTGTGTTTAACTTTGTAGGTAATTTACAAAGATGGAATCAGATAGATGTGAGTATTAGATTAGAATTATTAAATGGTCCATTTATATTATTTATAAATGATATAACTAAAGAATTCATAGGCAATAAGGTAGAATATGATATTATATATAGGCAAAGATTCTTTAATGCCAAGTTAGATAAGATACAAAATCTTGAACCATTCTTAGACATTGTGAAAGAATGGTATTATAGGGGGTAAACTAATGTATGATAGATTTGCTAAGGAACATCTCTTAGGAGCTATGCCACCACCATTTTGTGATAAATATCATGATGAGCTCCAACAACAAGATAAATCCTTAGAAGATATGAGTTTCAATGCCATTGGATAATTTCTAAAAGGTGTTAATAGGAACATCTACCATGACATGAAGGTCTAAAAATGAATGAAACAAATCAATAATAAAATGGGTCATTCTTTTTGCAATGAGATTTTCCCTAAAGATTACACTGAATCAAAAGGATTTCAATCTTGCCACCAAAGACGCCATCATAAATGCTCTACTAAACATTCTAAATAATGAAGACGAAAATACTGGGATGACGATAGACCAAAATGAGTATTTAAAGACATGTTTAAACGTAGAAATAGTAAGCTTTGTAAAAATGAAGTTAAGTGTTATTTCTTTTAAGGCCCTCACTTTGCTTGTGATTATCCAAAAAAGAATAAATATTCCAAAAGGGTTAATTTCATTGAACATTATAATTTATCTTAAAAAGAATAATATTATGATTATGTTGTCAATGAAAACACTACCTTTGACCCATGTGCATGGATATATTATTAGTATCAAACTAAACAAGAAGCATTTCCAAGACTTACTTCATATGTTTCCAAACTACAAGTGTTAGAGATATCTACCAAGACTCCCCTCTAACATTCTAGAGGCATCAAACAAAAAGACTAATGAGCCATGAAATCACCCTCTCAATAGGATGGGACATATGATGAAAGTGACACTAATAATCACATCTAACATTATTGAGTAATTAAAAAAAAAAGACTAATGTGTAGGATGAGGCCTATAATGAAAGCCACACTAATGCATCCCATTGCGGGTAATCACTAAACATCTCTAGGAAACCCATATTCAATTGGCCACACAACTTGGTGCTAGCTCCATCATTTAAACATCCAATAATCATGGTAAACCAAATGTTGATGGTGAAGGGACCCAAAACTTCATTTGACATATCCAAACAACCAGGAGATCCAACAATCCAACATGTCTTGAAACAACCAAAAGATCCAATAATCAGCCTCAAGCAAAAGTCGAAATGCTAGCAAACCGAATTTCACAAATTGAGTAAAAAGAGTTGAAAGGGAACTAAACTAACTACCAAAAATAAAAATGGAAAAACATAGTCATGCCAAGATATTATATCCTAGCCATAATTACACATAATCAAATGTTTGATCTTAATATAGGGTATCAAGACATCCATCAATCCAAGTTGAGTCTACAATTAGATCACAATATAAATACGTAACATTGGGTAAAACTATTATAACTATATCATTACTTCAAATTAGAAGAATAATTCTACTAATCATAATCATAACTCATGTAACTTTCTCACTCACATACTCTCTTTCACCTAATCCATGTAACATAACCATACAGCTTAAAAATTAAAAATAACACATGCTAATAGTACCTCTATCCTAGACAAGGAAAATAATTAAACTAAATTAAATTAAATTAAATCACACACATAATATACCACATAAAAATACCAATGCCAAACCATGCCCTACTCTCACCACATCCTCCATGAAATCTTACCACACTCATCAACATGCTTAGTATACATATGATAGATAGAACTTCATAATTTATACATATTAAAAGAAATACATAATTAGCTAACTCATGCATGTCAAAAAGCCTATAAGATAATAAATACCTTAATGCATTAAATATAAAATATAATAACTACTATCTACAAACAAGCATATTAAATAGATGCATCAGTAGGTCATCCTTAACCCCTTTGATTCAAGTGTTTTTGTCCAAGTGTTCATTTTCATGGCAAAGGCTTTCTTAGATTCTCCAAAAATGTTAATTCTTGTCTAAAATTTTGTTCTATAGTCCTAACCTCATGGTGTGACCCATAAGCTTGATTCCTGTATATTTACCGCAATTTTAATTTCTTCCTTATACTTGTAGATAAGTCTTATAGTGGTCTTTTAGGTTTTGTTAAATAAATTTATCAATCAAGTGTTTCCTTTATACTCAGTAGACTTTTAAATCTCTATAAGAATACCATCTAACCATATCACTTTAGCATTTTTCATCTTCATTAGAGATTTCTTCAAAGCATAGATATAGTTCCCACATTTGATTTTGTGCAATGTAGTTCATCTCTTAAAAATTCTTTTTAAGTAACCCTTGAAATTCCTTCTTTACCTCAATTTTTTTTGGCTATGAATAAAATTCTTTAGTTATCGAACTTGATATTTTTAATATGATCAATGTCTTTATTCCTCTTATTTCAAGTCTTAGTTGGCTTGTAAATTTCTTTTCTACTCTCATTAATTTCTATCTTCTTGTAAAAGGTATTAAAAATATTATGTTTAGCTTGTTCATTGTCTTCTTTGCTATATTTTTACCAATTTGTATATTTCAAAGTTATCTTGTCTCTTAGTTTGTTGCTACTTCTTAAAACAATTCTTTTGATCTTGAATTTTTCATTGCACCTTTCTCACTCTATTATTTGAAAGAAAGTTTAATCTCATTTTAGGTAGTTGTGTGCCTAAGCATGAACCAAAGCCTTTTTATGTGAAGAATGAAGACCTTACCATAAAAAGAAAAAGAATCCTTTTGTATCTTTTTACTATAACTTTTAACTAGAATCTTACTATCATTAGCATTTGTGTCTAAATCAAAAGGTCTTATAAATTATGTAACCTTAAATTGAAAACTATAGAATTTTTAATTTAAGGTTACATTGTTGGAAAATTTTAGGATTCAAATATAATTCACTTAAACATAAGTATTACAAAGGGGTCGATCTCAATGGTTTCTTATAGAGTTATTATAGTAGAAATTCTTTTGGCAAGGAATGATTTGAACATAGAAAATACAAATGTCTCTTATACTGTAGAGACTATAAAGAATTCTAAAGCTTTTGATTTTGTTTTATTTTATGAATTATATGTATTTATCAAAAGATATTACTTTAAACTACATATTTCTATAGATTATTGGTTTTATTCATTTCAATAGCAATTTTACACTAGTGATGCAAGCTATTCGTTAACACTATGGAATTAATGTTTTGTAGGCCTGCTATTTTTTTGAATTTTTTTGCATGTTGAACTTGCCAATTTTGAAATGGTTGAAAAATCATTGGATCTTAAAGTTTTTATGGATTAGCATAATATTATTATTTCTCGAGAATGGAAAGTTGATTTTGATCCCTATTCTTATAATTACTCTAAAATTCCTTGTTGGATTGAATTATAAAATCTTCCTCTTATTTTTCAAAGCATTGAAAGGGAAATTATTAGCAATATTAGCATAATCCTAAAGACAAAGTAAAAAACATTACTAAATTATGTGCAATGTACATGTTATTTTATAAAGATTGATTTATGGTAGAGAAAAACAAACTTAAAACTCAAGGCTAGTAATCATTGTTTTTTCTTAAAAATTCGATATTATAATTTGCGAGGATGTTGCAACTATTATCATTATGAAGGCCATGTTATTGCAATCTATCCTATTGTTAATAAAAAACTTGTTTGTGAGGAAAAGAAACAATAATTTTCAGAAAAGACAAATAATGATAGTTTTCAATAGGCATAAATGAAATCTTCTTTAAGAAGTTTTTAATATTTTATTAGTTCTTTTAATTCTATACATGCCAGTAAACCCTTGATATCTAAAGTCAATTCCTCTTTAAGAAAAAATAAATTTTAAGTAGGAACTAGTAATAGAAATACTAATATAGATAGATTTTACTTAGTACAACATAAATAGGAGAGGCTTACACATACCACTTTCAATTTAATAACCCCAAAGGTATCTTCTTCAATCTTATTCTATTGCTATTCCAAATGTTTTTTCATTGGATAATGCTTTTTCACATATTAGTAACATGAATTGGGAGACAAATCAAAGATGGGGGCTTGCTTCCCCACATCTCAATGTTAGTTTTATCAAGGAATGTTTAGGGCCTTTTTGATAGGTACCTAACAAAGATTGTTGGGGATATCTTTCAAACTAATATTTATCTATAGATTTTCTTTTTTTTTGTAAGAAATTAATATGTCAATGCATGATATTAGTTTTATTGATAAATGCATTTTAAAAAACTACATTGTTTTTTCTATTGCTAATGAAGTTAATAAAGGACATGCTTTTATTCTTGTTAATAAAAATTGGATTAGAAAAGTTTTGAGTTATGGTTTTGACAAACTTGCAAGAGTTATTTGGATTAGTTGTCATAGTGAAAAATGTGACTTTAGACTTTATAATATTTATGATTTAATAATTCAAAATATTGATGAAAGTTTTGGCAATATTTTATATCTCTATCTAAAGTTTCTTGGATTGTCAGAGTCGATTTTAATATGGTTAAAAGTCATTTAGCTAAACTTGGCAGTCTTCCTCCTAATATGTCTTCTCAAGAAATAGAAGATTGATGCAATTTTAAAGAAAAATATTTTATTGTTAATGTTAGCTCTTTATTTCCATCTCATTCAAATAAGAAATATTATTCTTAGTGTAATTATCAATAAGGAAACAATAGAATTTATTATTAACTTCATAGATTTTACATCTCTAATATTTCCTTTTGAAAGGCTACAAAGAAAGTAGAAGTATATATAGATGCTACTTTGTCAAATTATTTTCCTATTTGCATTTTTCTTTCTAGAATTAATTCTTCATCCTTTCGAAAACATGAGCTTTTTTGTATGAATGCTAATATGTTTACATGACTTAGAGAAAATAATATTTTGAAGTTTTTATGGAATCTAGAAAAAAAAAGCCTATTGGTGATATTGATTAGATTTATTGGTGGCAACATACTACTTGTAGACTTAGAAATTATGCTAGATAGTTTAAACAACAATTTGCTAATCATAAGTATTAAGTTGAAGAATATCTTATAGAATATATAAAGAAAATGTGAAATCTTTAAGATTAGAATCCCTTTCATTTTGAAACTCTAAAGCTTTGACTAAAGCTCATTATGATATACAATGTTGGATGCTTTTGAAGCTAAAAGTTCTCTCCTAAAAGTTGTAGATGAATCTTGTAAGGAATTTTTAAAATTTTTAAAAGGAAAAGATCAAGTACCTAAACTAGAATCACTTTATATAAATGATTTCATCATTATAGATCTTGAGATTATTAATAATTTTTAATCAAATCATTTTTCTTTTGAAGGTTTTAGCAAGAAATCCTTCTAGGTCTCTAGTACACATATTCCTCATCTTATAATAGAAGTGTATTAAAGTATTCTTGAAATAGAAATTATAATGGAAGAAATCAAAGAATAACATTTAGTTTAGTAGATGTTAAAGCTCTAGGTTTTGATGGTTTTCCAATTAAATGTTTAAAGAATCATTGGGACATTGTTGAAAATGATCTCTTTCATGTTTTCCAAGAAGCCATTAGAAAAGTTTCTCCTGGTAAATATATTAATAAAGTTGTGATTCATCTTCTTCATAAAAATAAAGATCTCCAAAATATTTATAATTGGAGAGATATTACTCTTCTTAACAGTACTTATAAAATTTTAGCTAAAAGCATGGCTTACCAAATTTAGAAGATTATTGAAGATATCATTAGACTTGAGTAGATTGGTTTTGCTAAAAGTAGACATATCTTAAATAATGTTATTATAGCTTGAAAGGGAATGCGGTGGGATTTTAATATTAACTAAGAAATTTCTTTTATTAAGTTAGATTATGCCAAAGCTTATGAGAGGATTAAATGGAATTTTATTATTTCTTATTTCTAGAAACTGGAATTTAGACATTATTTTATTCATCTTGTTTGTACCTTAGTTACTGATGCTAATGATGATGTTGCTACTAATTTTGGGTCAGTTTGTCAAGGTTTTCCTCTAGTTTCCTATCTTTTCATTATGATGTGTACTTTCTTTTACATAATCTACATTATGATCTACAAAGCAATATCATCAAGGAAATTTCAATTGTTGATCAATGTACACAATTGCTTAACATGCACTTTGTAGATGATTCTTTTTTTATGATTAATAATTCTTTGTAACATATCAATACTCTTTTAGCTAGAGTGAAGGTTTACTACATGTTAATAGGTTATTGTATTAATTAACAAATATCTGCTATTTATTGTAATAATAATATTGATGAGTGGGTTACTCTCAAGCCTTGGAAATTTTTTAAAAAAGGTTATATCTTTAAAATTTTAGGAATATCATTTTTCTTTGAACCTAATCTTACTATTTTGTGGAATTATGTAGTAGATATAATTAAAGAGAAGCTTCATAAATGGAAAGAAAAAAAGCTTACTCTTTTCTAGTTATTAAGAAAATGCCTTAATTAACTCATGTTTGTTATTCTAGTTGTTGGAATCTTTGTAAAACTTCTTAGGATGGAATTAATTGTATTATCCATCAATTTCTTTGGTTTGCTCAACAATATAAAAAAATAATTTTCCAGAGTTGCTTGGGATATTTGCACTAGTACCAAGAAAGATTGAGGATCTGGCCTCATTAATTATTATAATTAGGGTATTTCTCTTGAAATAAAATGAATTACAAAGTACATTAATGGAGATGACGTTTAGATGCTACTTTTAAGAAATAAAATTAAGGAAAATCTAAGATTGATTACAGTTGGTCTTCTAATAACTTTCTTCATTGTCTTCTTTTTCCTCAAGCTATTTTTCTTTCTAGTTTTATAATTCTTAAACTAATTTGAAAGACATGATGCAAGCTTGGTAAATATTAGAATTATAATCATATTATAGTTATAGAAGATATGCTTAAGCAAATTAGTCCATAGTGGCTTCCTTTTAAGAAAGGAGCTTGGGCTCCTAATGCTTCTAGATTGTGTAACATTTGGAGTAAATTTGGTATCATTGCAATTTCTTACCTACGTATGCATGATAGATGGATTAACTGAAATGAAGCTTCTAGCCTCTATTGTTTGAATAAAAAGAGGGAGAATAATTTTGATAAATTAATTTCTAATCTTAAGAATTTATTTAAAGTTAATAACATTTTGCATCAAACATTTTTAGATGTTTTTTGGAAGGATGGAAGATCTACTTTTTCTTTTAATTTGACAATTGCTTTTAAGGTTATTATAAAGAAAGCTTTTATTCATAAAAAACTCTATAAAGCCTAGAAAATGCAATTGTCATCACACTTTTGGATAAGAAAAATAAAAGATATTTGGAAAACTCCTACATTTTCTAAAATTCATATTTTTTGTGTTGTCTTATTCATCAAGGTCTTCTTACTAATAGTCATCTTAAACATATGAGAAATGTATGTCCTTAATGTCCTCTTTGTATAAGTGAAGACTCATTTTCATATGTTTTTGGGTATCTAAAATTTGTAACAGCTTTCGACCAAGCATTAATGAAGTCATTCTTGGTAATCAACCTGCTTTGTCTCTTTTCTTTCTTTACATTTGGAAATATCTTTGACCACTTGTTCACTAGTCTACTTCAAAGCTTCAGTATGAAATTATTTTCTAGGAGCCAGCACGTAACTATGAACTCTTTTTAGGAGCAATATACCATACTTTCAAAGATGTCACTTTTTAGCTATAAATTCAAGTAAAAAAGCTCCAAGTAAAAGTCAAATAATTAATTTTTTTCTACAATATTAATTTCTTTTTTTTTGATGAGTGGCGAGGTACCCCTACACTTAACCATACGAATACAAGCATTTCACGCACGATCTGGTCGAACTCCGCAGACGGGCTAGTTGTGGTATCTAGACAGTTACTCGTAGGTCGCAGTTCGCTGTCTTCCCACCTAGACTAGTATTAGCTTTGTCACGTATGGTTTAGTCCAGAGTGAGGTGTATGATGTGTTTCTACACTAGTAGTACTCCTGAGTATGATGGCAAATAATATTAATTAAACTAAGGGGAGAGAGAGAGAGAGAATCTAACTAGCCTAAGTATGATGAGTATTCGTTCCTTAATCATCCGTACACATCTTAGACCTCGTGCATGACTACCACTGGGATTACCAAGTGCATGGCCTAAGTACGCTACTGGGTTACTGATGGGATGTGATATCGCATGGGCTGCGATATCACGTACACAATATCGCATCCTCACTACGATATCATGTACGCGATGTATCGTACATGATATCGCAGTCCATCACCATTTCTATAAATAAGAAGTAGCTCTCCCTTATTTTTCACTCTAGATCTAGACCCTTAGCGAAACTCTGGTAGTTTTACCTCTCCAGAGATAGAATAATTTCCATGTGCCCGCAGTAGGAGCTCCAAAGTGAATGGATCTTTTTTCGAGCAAATATTGTACCTAAACACAAGTGATGAGTGGCGAGGTGCCCCTACACTCAACCATAAGAATACGAGCATTTCATGCGTGATCTGGTTGAACTCCATAGACGGACTAGTTATGGCACCTAGATAGTTATCCTTAGGTCGCAGTTCGCTGTCTTCCCACCTGGACTAGTATTATATTTGTCACGTATGGTTTAGTCTAGAATGAGGTGTATGATGTGGTTTCTAATCTAACGCTACTCCTGAAGAAAATGGAAAGTAATGTAATATTAACTAATCTAGAAGAAAGGGTAAGAAAATCTAATCTAACCTAAATGCGAGGAGTATCCATTCCTTGATCATCCGTACACATCTTGGACTTCATGCACGACTACCACTAGGATTACCAAGCGTAGATCCTAGGTACGCTACTGGGTTACCAAGTAGTCACACTTAAATGCTTGTAATCAAGTCGTACTCATTCCGTGGTTTAACGTGAGTTTAAGGGTGAAAGAGTATTAATTAGGAAATTAGTAAATAAAAATTAAATAAATAAATAACAAAGTGAATGATACAATGATAAAGTAATCTCGATCTTTATTGCTAGTCATGTGCGTGTCCAAGTACATCACACTTGAATAAAGGATGCCATACAATTACATTCATCACACTGCGGGCAAACACTAGAAAATAATCTATCTCTGGAGGGATCAAACTACCAGAGTTTAGCTACAATATAATTCTAGATTTGAAACAAGGGAGAGTCGCCTCTTATTTATAGACATGGTGGTGGAATGCGATATCGTGTATGCGATATCGCAGGGGAAGATGCGATATTGCGTATGCGATATTGTGGCCCATGTGATATCACATTCCATCATACCCTCATGACTAAATGAAAACCCGTCCTTGAGTTACAGTGATTACACAGTGGATAGGTATGGGATTATTAGATGGAAAAAATGAAATGATGTCGTAGTGTGGGAAGAAAACAAAAGAAAGACATAACACAGAAAAGTGCTACAACTACAAAAACTTGGAACTCATGTAGTTCCTGGTGGTAGTGGCTCCTCCATTGGCACTTTCCCTTTGTCATGTGCTCCAGGCTTTGAAGCTTGATGGTGTTGAATTATGGCCTAGAGCTTCTCCTCTTCAGTCCGAGGGTCTTGTGCCTTCCATGCTAATGTTCTAATGTTTGACAGAGTTGGCACCTTCCACGGACAGGGTAGTTGCAGGAACATTTGGTTGGCTTTGACATACCACGCCGCCAACACCTGTCATTCCTCCTCATAGGCTCTGGCTTTGTCTTTGTATTCATGAAGGTATGTTAGCCATCGAGCCAAGTTGGCTGTGACATCTTTTTGTCCCTAGTAGCTAGCTTTTACCACCTCAAGTTCAGAATTTGCAACTTCTAGTTTCTCCACCAGCTTCTTGCGCTCTGCAAATTCTGCTTCATATTTGATGTGGATGGTTGTTATTTGCTGCTCGAGCTCTGACCTCAGGTGCCCTACTATTAACATGGTAAGGTTGGCATATCTAAGGTTTGCAAACTCCATGTATTCTGTCAAATCTTGGATCTGTAGATCCCGCTTCATAACTTCCGCTTGGTGGGTGAAGGCGTATGTGTCCACTATGGCCCGCCAGTCAATGTGTTGTGCATTAATAGTGTTGATTTGGGCCTTGGCCATATGGATCTCCTTTTCAAGGACTTTTTTATACATCCCCACCTAATCGCAAAAATGCTCCTTCAGCTTCTCATGTCGCTTAGCCTCATTCTACCATGCACTTATCTCAATTGCTAACTTTTGACGAATAGCACGTACATCCTCTTTGGAGAGGGTTTGATTTTCTTTGGCTAAACGGCTTACGTCTCAGTTCATTTGGATGAATTGTTCTCATAATTGATGAAAGTGTTCATCGAGAACGTTCTTTTGCTTCTCTACAGTGGTCAACCGAAGGTTGTCAGCAACCAACTACTTATTTTCTTCTTCTAAGGCCTTGAGTGCCTTGAGATGCACATGAGTTTGCGCCCGTGCTGTGGAGGCATCCCAAATAGCCTTCTCCTTTTCATCTGCCACCCTTTTATTCTCTATTATCAATTTGGTCAGTTGCTCTATTCCAAAATTTTTAACTGGTCTATAGGAATAAATTGCAGAGGGTCCTGCTGTGCTGCTTTTAAGACCACGAGCTACTCTTGTAGTTTCTACACTTTAGCTTCAGCATGCTCTGCCCTTACTTCGGATAAAACTAGTTTCCCCTTGGTGGAAATGAGGTTAGACTACATTTCTGTAACATCTTGAGGGATGTCAAACAGGGACGTCATTACTTGCCTTGTTTGAAGCAATCAATCAAGTGCATCCTCATGTTCCGCAGGAGTCATTAACATTCCAACTAAGGTTTGAGCATCCCATGCTCTTGAGAGATCTGCTGATGGCACAATAGGTACATTGAAGGATTCTTTGATGTCATCTATGACCACTTCTATAGTTCCCGTGGCATTCTGGTGTTGCATGACCACCACTGTGGCCCCTTCACCAATCTCTAACTGCACCTGGAAAGATGCTGTGTTTCCTGAGATCTGTTGTGACCATCTACTTTCCCCTCCTCTTGTTTGAATGGATACCTCCCCTCTTGTGTGATCCAATGAAACCGTAGGTTGAATGACATCATCGATGACACGGAAGAGGTTTGCGTCATCACGACTTCCCCAACTAACCATCTCAGCAATGGCCTTGAGATGGCTCATCCACGGTCTGTAGTCTTACGGCAGCGACGGCTAATCCTGGCCTGTGCTAGGCTCTGCTTCTTGTTGTTGGCTGGGACCTGTGGCTAGAGGTTGGCTAGGTCTTGCAAGTTGGGTTGCAGTTGGTCCAGTTGTCTATTCTTCTTCTTGCTATGATTCCAGCTCTTTGCCAGTGCTTTTTCCTGGAGCTGGTGCCTTTAGTAATTTAGTGTATGAAGCAGTTTGGGCTTTCTAGAGGATGTCATTGGTGTACCCTCGAATACCAGCATGTTGGCAAAGCTTCCTAATAAGACAAGGAAAAGGTAGTGCCATCTTCCCTATCTTTCGTTCTTTGAACCACCTGAGGATCTCTATCAAATAGAGATGGGGTAGGTTAGTGTTAACCTTTCCCATCAACACTACACATCCTATAGCCACATACATCGATATTCTTTTTAGGCCCTTTGTGGGGAAAAGGTGATATGTTCCAATTTTGAAATAAATCCTCTCTTCCGTCGTCAACTCCCCAAATGCTTTATCTCTGCCATAAGCCTTCTCCAACTAATCCTTTTGCACATCGAGGTCTAAACGGGTAGATAACCGAGCAACCTTGGGCCCTATATTTGGAAGGTTTAACACTTTCGAAATGGCCTGCGTAGAGAATTCAATTGTCACACCACAAATGTTAATAGTGGTGCCTTACTCCTTATTGTGCCAAAATTGGTGTGTCTCTCCTAGGTACCAGGAACTACTTTCAGAGAGGATAGGTCATAAGGGAGACCCCTTGAGATGATCCCTAACAGCTTCAGGAGTGAACTTTGCAAATGATTCAAAGTTCAATTCCAAAATTACCGCAGCGAATGTGGACTTCTCATGGATAGCCTGAACACAATCTTGGGGCAACGTGAGCTCTTGTCCCAGTTTAGGCACTGTAGCAGCTCCTCTTTCTGCCTACTCAGACCATCTGGTAGGAGGTTCATCTTGATGGATGCTAAATGATTACTCCTCCTATTCTGCATGTTGTCTAGTAGGTCTTTATCTTCTTGCTCTCCGAGGTTGTTTACTTCCACCTTGGGTAGGACCTTCCTGTTGTCCACGTTTTGGGGCCATCTGCAATCACACAGGCGAAGCGTTAGTAAGGTGATTTTTAAGGTTAAGTTATACCTTACTGCTTGCCTTTATTAATTAATTCATTTTATCTTCGTGTGATAGTGCTTGAAATTTTGTAATAATGAGTCCTGTGACTTAGGTGGTTTCCATTTTAGTTTCCCGGTGATGAGTGGCGAGGTACCCCTACACTCAACCATACGAAACGAGCGTA